>OX940974.1:101306225-101608440 GCA_954871275.1 Leptopterna dolabrata
ATTTACTGAGGATGGAGACCAGTTAGAGACGGGATGGACGAGAGAGCCCAAATCCAGCCCTGTACCATCAGCCATGGTATTATGTTCGTTTCAGTGAAAGAGATTCGCAGGTTGATCACGCTCCAGCGATTTTGGATTATGAGTATTGCATTTTCTGCGAATGTCAGTTGAATGTTAATTATTTCATATGATAGAAATTCTTGTTTATTACAAACTCTAAACTCCGTATTTTACAACACAAATGTGATTTGATTTGTTAATGTAATAATTAATTTTAGGGATTTGGAAATAACTTGTTGAAGGTTATCGTATGTTCTCTAGACAGTGACCCCCCTCTGTACCCTCCACCAAAAAAAAGCTTTTCCTGTTCGAGCATTGTGATTAGCTCTCACAGCAGACTTCCCAGGAGAGAGATATTTTCCACATATATTTTCCTTAAACCGGACCTTGTGGCAGTTCCTTTTCCTGTCCCTTTTATTCAGGTTCCACACCACTCTTTTCCTTAGTCATCTGAATGGGTTTCTTGTCCTCTGCCGTTTTTGTCATGACCGATGTCTGAAGTAAACTTCTTTGATTCTGCTACTATAGAAGCCCCTAGATTGATTCGATGACTAGAGATAGAGTAGCATCATCTGGATGTGCCTTCTCATCAGCTTATGCCATCTGCACACCTGCTTTGGCTATAACTTCCGTGCAAAACCATCTCAACTTCTAATGAGGAGTACCATGACTTCTGTTTATATTTCTAAATGAATGTAGGTTGCGTTCTGCCAATTTTAAGACCAACCGCACTCTCCTACGATGAATAGTTCTTTTTTCTGAGCTTTCAGTTTTGACAGCAAGTGATATTATAGTGGGCAAGGGGGTCCCACCCAGGTGGGAGGGGTGTTGGAAATTCCATGCATCCATGTCATCGCAACGTGTTCTGCATCGTATTATTTTCGTATGGTTTGGTTGGCCTTCTGCATTTTTGGTATCGATGTGTTTTATTTTTCGATTTCCATGGAATTCACGTTTTACTTTGCGTTCATCAAGTTTGTGCGTCGATCTGTGAATTTAAGTTTGTTCAAGTCGATATTCTTGTCTTTTTATTCGAGTAAAGTTAGTTGGTCAGTTCTGTGAGTTTACATGTGAATACAACACTCTATTTCAGAAACTGTTCGACTTCTTTGTGATAATACCTACCCTTCTGTGTAGGTCCCGTCTTCCAGTCGATATTGTTCCCTTAACTCTTTTGAGTTCCTTTTAAGTGATTTATCGACAAAATCTGGCATCCCTTGTGGGGACAATATTTGAAGATGGATATCACAAGATTGAAAGCAGAAAGGACTCAGGTAAGACGTCTCTTTACCACCTGTACTACCAAGCTCTTCGAATTGTTGGATAAACAGGAGTCTCCCCTTCCTTCTGTGCTTGAGGCTTTCTCGAAATTGGAAGACAAGTCCGATCGTCTCTTTTACATATTTGGATCGTCAGGTGAGTGATGCTTTTTTTGCTGAAGCTGGTAAGGATTTCAATGAAGACGATTTAGTGACTGAGTACGATGCAGTGGAGAAATATAGAGAAGTTTGGATGACTGCATGCGTTAGGAAGGACCTTATCACTAAGCCTGTTTCCCCCTCTTCTGAAGCCGCTCACTCTGTCGTCAGCGTTAGAGACAAGCAGTGTTTTTACAAGCTACCAAAGTTGGAACTCAGACAATTTGACATAAAACCGAAAACCTGGATAAGTTTTTGGGCCTGTTTACGCAAAATTCATGAAAGATCCGACTTGGATGCTGAGGACAAGTTTCAGTTGTTGTTGCGCACTGCTAACGAGGGTACTCCTGCTCGTGAGTTACTAGATAGCTTTCCCCCCTCTGCGGACAATTATGAAAAGGCTATAACTTTACTCAAGAACCGGTTTGAGCGTGTTGAACTATTGGTGGAGCTTTATGTTAGAGAACTTTTGAATCTTGTGTTACTACAATCAAGTGGTAAAACCTCCATTTCACTCTCACAGCTTTATGATTGGCTAGAGACCCAGTTGATGGCATTGGAGAGCCTGGGAGTAGCTTCGGACAAATATGCCAGCATGTTGTACCCAATGGTTGAATCTTCGTTACCGGAAGCTGTTTTGAGAGAGTGGGAGCGAAAGAGAGTCAAATCATCTGATAAAGGGCTACTGTTGGAAGCTACTGATCGCATGGCTGAGTTGAGGCTATTTTTGAAGGCTGAGGTTGAGAGCGAGGAAAGATTATCCCTCGCACGAAATTCTTTCTTGTCTTCCGCTAATACTACTCATAGAGACAAACAGGATAATGGCCGAAAATCCGATTCCACAACACCTAAAGTATCCACTGCTGCTGACTTGGTCAATTTTCAGTCGCAGTCCAAGCCAGATAGGTGTTTGTTTTGTGGTGATGACCATCCTGCGCAATTTTGTTTTAAAGCCCGTCAGATGAAAGCGGTTGGTAAGTTTGACTTGCTAAAATCCAAGAAAATTTGTTTTAGGTGCTTGACCTCGTTTCATGGCAGGAAACCTTGTAAGGTCAAACTTTCCTGTATGATTTGTATGAAACAACATCCGACTGTGATGTGTCCGTCTCTCAAGACCGAGGAAGACCCTCAGCCATCTACTAAATCTGATGTTGACCTCAACTGTTCTAATATGGACTGCACCCCTGTTTTGATGCAGACATTGAAAGTTCGTCTGCAGGGTAGTGATGGTTTGACGGCAAGGCTTCTCATTGACACTGGATCTCAACGCAGCTATATCACAGCAAAGCTGGCTAAGGAACTGGATCTCCGACCATCGACAACTGAGAAGCTAGTTCATGCTCTTTTTGGAGGGGATAGGACCGAGTTGAAGACTCATAGTTGTTATAAGGTTCACCTTCAGAGCGTCATTAGTAATTTTGCCTGTCATTTTGATGTTCTGGATTCTGAGGCTATATGTCATGCTGTACCTGCTATTCCTAAGGGTTTATGGATGGAGGAGCTTCGTTCCAGGAAGATATTTTTGTCAGATACTACTCAGGGGCCTGTTGACATACTTGTGGGTGCGGATGTTGCTGGAAAACTTCTCACTGGTAGACGCCAGGTTCTCAGCTGTGGTCTTGTGGCCATTGAAACTCTACTGGGATGGACGGTTATGGGAAGACTGCGGGATAATGTTTGTCATTACATGTTGAATGTAAGTTCCCTTTGTACAGTAGACCTTCCAGCTTCGGATCTCTGGCGATTGGATGTCATTGGCATCAATGACCCTGGTGATATAAGTACAAAGGAAGAGGCTCGTTCTTTGGCTCAGGAACATTTTTTACAGACCGTCAAAATTTTTGATGATGGCCGGTACGAGGTCTCACTTCCATGGTTGGTTGGGCATCCACTGCTTCCCCGTAACTTCAGGATGGCGTCCTCTAGACTGCAAAGTACTTTGAAAAAATTGCGTTCTACTGATTTGATGGCGGATTATGATGCTGTTTTCAACGAGTGGTTGTGCAATGACATCATTGAGAGGGTTTCCATAGACAATTGGGATTTTGGACACTACCTTCCTCATAGAGCCGTTGTGAAGGAAGGAAGCACAACTCGTATTCGTCCTGTGTTTGATGCATCGGCCCGTGAAAAGGAGCAACCCAATCTGAATCAGTGCTTGGAAAAGGGGGACAACCTCATTGAACTTATTCCTGCCATGCTTTTGAGGTTCCGACTCAGGAAAGTTGCTGTGATAGCAGACATGCGCAAGGCTTTTTTGCAGATTTCCATCAATCCCGCTGATCGAGATGCACTGAGATTTTTGTGGAATGACAGCTCTGGGAACTTAGTGATTTATAGACACAGAAGAGTCGTATTTGGGGTCACAAGTAGCCCGTACCTTCTAGGAGCTGTTATAAATCACCATTTGTCACTATGTTCCCATAAAACTGTTATTAATGACATTCCAATCTCAGAGAGTGTCATCTCCAGGATCAAGCGGTCCTTTTATGTGGATAATTGTGTCACATCTCTCGATGATTGGGATTCTCTTGCTGACTTTATGACTCAGGCAAAAGCCATATTTTTGGATGCACAATTTGACCTTCGAGGGTGGGAGTGGTCTGACCCATCGTTAAATGAAGCTACTTCCACAGCTGTTTTGGGAATTCTGTGGGATCGGAAAGGTGACACGCTTCGAGTGAACCCTCCTTCTTTTGATGATTTTAACGAGGTCCAAATTACTCGAAGGTCTGTGTTGTCAGCGACTCAGAAGATTTTCGACCCAGCAGGAGTTTGTTCACCTGCCATTTTGATTCCCAAGCTGATCATTCAGGACAGTTGGATCGACGGAGGTACTTGGGACACCCCCCTGAAGGAGAAAAGCAAGAAAAAATTCCTAAAGTGGATGGCAGAGATCTCATCACTCAGCGAAATTGAAGTTCCTAGATGGATAAGGGCTTCTATTGAGTCTAGCAGTGTGGCCCTTCACACCTTTTGTGATGCTAGCTCTACTTCATATGCAGCTGTGTCATTTTTGCATGTTCAGACAGAAGACACTGTTTTTGTGACACTGGTTGGTGCCAAGTCACGTGTCGCACCTTTGAAGAAATTGACTATACCCCGTCTTGAACTACTGGCTGCAACTATTGGTGCGCGACTGGCGTCGAGTATTGTCAAGGAGATGGGTGAGGTTCCCACATTTTTTTGGAGTGACTCTTCCACTGTTTTGAGCTGGATCCGCCGAGAAGAACCATGGGGAGTTTTTGTGTTCAATCGAGTTCGGGAGATCAGGAGTCTCACTGCACAAGGAGTTTGGAGACATGTTCCTAGCACTTCAAATCCTGCTGACTTGGTGAGCCGTGGTTGTCAACCAAAAGAGTTATTGGATTCCAGATGGTGGGAGGGACCAGATTGGCTCTGCCTACCCCAAGATGAGTGGCCTGTGTCTCATATCAATCCGGATGAGGATGAGGTTTTGGCTGAGCGGCGGAAAACAGCTGTTGTTGCTGTCACCCTTTCAAGAGACTTCAACTCCACATGCCTGAGTAAATTTTCTAGGTATTCTAGAGTGGTTCGTTGTGTTGGGTGGATGTTCCGCTATTTTTTATTCAACCATTTTTCCAAGAAGCCTCCCAGGGCTGGAGATCTGCATTTTTCGGAGGTCGACCGTGCTGATAGTGTCGTGCTGAGGATGATTCAAGAAGAGTCTTTTTCTGGAGTGAAGGACAAAAATCTTCACAAGTTGAAACCACAGGTGGACTCCTTTGGTTTGATTCGTCTGAGGACCAAGATCTGGGCACGGAAAGACTCGGAGGATTTTAGGGCACCTGTCATTCTACCTCCTAAGCATGATCTTGTTTCAAAGTTGATTATGGAACTCCACAAGAGGAATGGTCATGTTATTGGTCAGACTCTGCTAAACTTGATCAGAGAAAGGTATTGGGTTATTCGTGGTCGCCAAGTGATCAAGCGAATTTGCCAACGTTTTTTGGCTAAGTCTTTGGAAGTGGAAACACCCCCTCTCCCAGAGAGTAGGGTTCGTGATTCAAATGTTTTCAAACTTGAGTCGTTAATACTCCTCAGGTGGGAGTATGTTGGAAATTCCATGCATCCATGCAGAGATGGGCATATTCATATTCGTAAATATGAATATGAATATATTCGCACGGCGTATTTTCTATGAATACGAATACGAATATATTCGTATTTACACGTGTAAATATGAATATATTCATATTTACACGTGTAAATATGAATATCTCATATTCACACAAGTTCCATGTGAATACGAATATATTCATATTCACACGAATTTCCACTTCGAACGACGAACCACTTCTGCGTCTAGCCGATACGGTCCACGACCTCACCGCAGCCGCCGGCGTCACGGAGGTCGGCGCACCCCGCACCCCCACCCCGCAGCGGGACCGGACGCCGTCACGAGAGCGCCGCCGACCCCCCTCCCTCCACCGGCGCCGCTCCCTCTCCACCGAGCGCCGGCCAACCCCCTCCATCGACCACCGACGCCAGCGCTCGCCCGAACGCCGCAACACGTTCCCCCCTCGGCAACGCAGAGGACAATCTCCAGCCGCAGCGGCCCCCTCCACCTCCGTGCGCCCCACCAAGACCGCCTACCTCCCAGCGGACCCCCCCCACCGATGTTTCTATCATGTTAACTTCGGTGGGGAGGCCCGCAAATGCCAGCCCCCCTGCTCCTTCACCTCCAAGCAGGGAAACGCGGCCGCCCGCCGGTAAACCCGGCGGGCCTCCCTCCTCCCCAACACGGGGGGGACCATGACAAACCCCTCCCCGCCCGCATTCACACCACCACCACGAAGCCTCGCTACCCCTCCTACGCCGCCGCCACGGCTGCCAACCTCCCGGCCGCGCCTGCCAGCGCCGCCAAAACCCTCACCCCACCGTCAACCGTTCCCCCACCTCGGAACGTCCCCTCCACGCCCGCCTCCAGGGCAGCCACCCTTCCGGCCGCCACTCACGCCGCCGCTACCGTTCCCCCACCCCGGAACGACCCCTCCACGCCCGCCTCCAGGGCAGCCACCCTTCCGGCCGCCACTCACGCCGCCGCTACCGTTCCCCCACCACGGGACGGCCCCTCCACGCCCGCCCCCAGGGCAAACCCCCCTCCGGCCGCCACTCACGCCGCCGCTACCGTTCCCCCTCCCCGGAACGGAACCGCCCCACCGGCTACCAAGAGGACCAGCCCCCCAGCCGACGCCACCGTTCCCCCTCTCCGGAACGGCAAGAAACCGCCCCGCGTCTCCTTCGCAGGGGACCAACCGCCGCCAACACATACGCCCACCGCCGCCGCCATTTTACCGCACTCCACCCCGGCTCACCAGCGCCTTTTCTTAAAATGTTCAAAGACGAATGTCCCTTTCCTCGTCGACACAGGGGCGGCGCTCTCCATTTTCCCGAACAATATTCTCCGGCGACAGGCGCGTTGTTACCGGCAACTCCTCTACGCCGCCAACGGTACCACCATCCCCTCGTACGGGACGTACCGCTCAGCCATCCACATGAGCGGGCTCGCGTACGAGTGGGAATTTACCGTGGCGGACGTAGAGAAGGCAATCCTGGGGGCCGACTTCCTCGCCTATTTCGGCCTCCAGGTTGACGTCCGGAACGCGCGCCTGCTCGACCCCTCCACCCAGAAGCCAATCCCCGGATTCATCCACACGGTCGATCACCCCCCACTCAATTCGAAACGCTCCTCCTCCAATATAAACCCCAGCGCCGCCCCTCAGCACATATCGCCCGAACACAACACTACATTGAGACCTCTGGACCCCCAATCTCAGCAAAAGCCCGCCGCCTCCACCCCCTCCAACTGTCCCAAGCCCGGCGGCATTTCGATAAACTGATAGCAGATGGTATTATCCGCCCCTCCAAATCCCCGTGGGCTTCACCGTTACATATCGTACAGAAGCCCAACGAGGATATCCGCCCCTGCGGCGATTACCGCCGCCTGAACGCCAAGACCACTCCGGACCTCTACAACGTCCCCCACCTCCGAGACTTCTCCTCACACCTCCACAACACGACCATATTCTCAACCCTAGACATCTCCAGAGCCTTCCACCACATACATATCTACCCGCCCGACGTACCCAAAACCGCCATCATAACACCTTTCGGCCTTTTTGAGTACATAAAAATGGGTTTCGGCCTCCGGAACGCTGCCCAGACGTGGCAGCGTTATATGGATAATATTCTGCGGGGACTACCATTCGTGTTTTGCTTCCTGGATGACGTATTGATCGCCTCCCGGGACCCACACGAACATCTGACACACCTTAAGCAAGTCCTCGACATCTTCGCCGCCGAGGGCCTCACCATCAACTCTCAAAAATGCGTCCTCGCCCAGCCCTCCGTCCGCTGCCTCGGCCATCAAGTCTCGTCCGACGGGATCAAGCCTCTCCCGGACAAAGTACACGCTCTCACTGATTTCCCCCAACCCCGCACCGTCTCAGAACTTCGCCGTTTCCTGGGTATGTTGAACTTTTATCGTAGACACATCAAACACGCAGCACAACACCAACAACCACTCATACACGCTATCCCACAACCGGCCAAAAAGAACGATAACCGCCCCATTGCCTGGACCCCCGCCCTCACAACCGCCTTTCAAAATTGCAAAAAGGACCTAGTAGACGCCGCTCTATTAGCCCATCCCGATCCCCATGCTCCCCTCTCCATCACGACCGATGCGTCTGACTGGGCCATCGGGGCAGTACTCCACCAACACACCGGCGCCACCCCCCAACCCCTCGGTTTCTTCTCAAAAACTCTGTCCCCAACCCAAAAAAATTACTCCACTTTTGACAGAGAACTCCTCGCCATCCACGAAGCCATCAAGCACTTCCGTCACTTCGTGGAGGGCAGGCAGTTCTCTGTCATCACTGATCATAAGCCCCTCACACATGCCCTCCTCCAAAATCGTAAATCCGCCTCCCCCCGTCGCCTCCGGCAACTCGAATTTATCGGACAGTTTACGTCCGATATTCGTTATTTGCCGGGGGCCGACAACTGCGTAGCAGACGCACTCTCCCGCCCCACCCCCGCGCCGGTGGCGGAGTTACTGCCTTTCCCTTCCCCACAAACCCTAAAAACACACCAAACACCAACTTCCGATCCCGCACTCTCCAACCTCATCTCCGCCTCCAAATTGGAACAACTGCCTCCCCTCGACCTCTGGTGCGACGTAACGGCCGATTCACCGCGCCCTTACGTCCCACCGGAGCTGAGGCGGCAGTTGTTCCTCCACTATCACTCCCTCCATCATCCCGGCATCCGGGCGAGCCGGGACCTGATCAAGACGCGGTACTTCTGGCCCCACATGAACACAGATATCCGTACCTGGGTTCTGGGGTGCCAGAAGTGCCAGCAATTTAAGGTCTCGGCTCACCCCCATGTACCTCCTCAACCCATTCCCGACTCCCTCCCGTGGGAACACGTCCATCTAGATCTGGTCGGCCCTCTTCCCCCCTCCGAGGGGAAGAGGTACTGCCTCACCATGATCGACCGTGCGACCAATTGGGTTGAGTGTATCCCACTCGCCCACATTACCGCGGACGCCGTCGCCGCGGCCTTCCTCAATCAGTGGCTCAGCCGCTACGGCTGTCCGCGGACACTCACGGTCGATCAGGGGAGGCAGTTTGAATCAGCCCACTTTGCCGACCTGCTCCGTTCCCTCGGGATTCAAAAAATCCGCACCACTCCTTATCACCCCCAATCCAACGGGAAAATAGAGCGGTGGCACTCGGTCCTTAAGCAAGCCATCTCCACATCAGCCACATCCCCCTCATGGACCAAAACCCTCCCCTACGTATTACTCAGCCTTCGCACTTCCGCCCGTCCTTCAGACAACACAAGTCCCGCACAACACGCATTTCGAGACCCTCTACGTTTACCGGCCGACATTTTCACTCCACACACCACCCCGTCAATTAACAGGGAACCACTCCGCACAACAACACCACACAACGACACCACCTATCCCCAACGTTTTTACACAGCCACTCACATGTACTTGAAGGAGCCCGGCATCCACAAAACATTTCAACCTCTCTACGCCGGGCCCTTCCACGTCATCCGCTCCACACACACCACGGCTACCCTGTTAATTGACGGGAAGCCCCACACTGTACCCCTCGCCCGATGTAAGCCAGCCCCAGTCCTCCCACACCACTTCGCCACGACACTTCGCCCCACACCACTCACCCGACCAACCCCACACCACAAACGCCACACGTCGCCTCCATTTCACCCACCGGACCCCAACGTCGCCGCCTCTCTCCGCGACGTCCCGGGTACCGGCTCCCACCGGCTCTTCCCCTTCACCACCGCCCCGGCAGTGAAGGGGCCCCTCTATCAGTCTTCACTAACGTGAAGACTGTTAGAGGGAGTCGCCTCTCTCACCCCATCACCTCACCACCAATACACACTCACTACATTACACTGCACACTCTCCACACCCAGGGAACGGCGAACTTCAACACCCCGTTCCAATCTGTAAACCCTGTCCAAATTTGTACATACCCACCTTGTAAATACCAACCTTGTAAAAATTGTACATACCAACCTTGTAAATACCAACCTTGTAAATACCAACCTTCCACATACCAACCTTGTAAATATTAGTCTACTATGTCATTCTCCTCATTGTAATCATCTCATCTCACCTACACTACTACTATACTTATGTCTTATAGCTTATATTACTTATCCTATTTCTCACTATGCCACCTATCTTATCCTATTTCTCACTATGCTACCTATGTTCTGCAACCTATGCTCGCTGTCTTACTAGAATTAAGTCCTAGAATTAAGCCAACCCTGTCATGTTTTTGCCTTCAGCACCACCGATTGTTTGCGCCAGCCCTCAGCCTCTGTCACCTTGCGCCTTCAGCTCCACTTTTGTTTGCCGTGCCCTCAGCCTCTGTCTCCTTGCGCCTTCAGCTACACTTTTGTTTGCCGCAGCCCTCAGCCCCTGTCACCTTGCGCCTTCAGCTCCTCAAACATTGGTTCGAACTGGGGGGACCTCTGTCGTGAGTCCCTCCCGGGAACACTCCACCAACAACTTTAAGCTCTCACCAATATCCTCATGTAAAACTTACTTTCCGCTAATAAACTACTGAGTGGGGAGACAGGCAACAGAATCCAGGGAACACAACCTGGGCCCCCCCCAAAACTCCCAACAGGGGAGTTGGAGGGAGAGGCCTCCAGTTCCTATATAACCCTGGATCCTGGAGCTTTATTTTCATTCGACACTTCCTCTAACCAGCTCTCTCTTCTCTCTCTTACCTTATCCCTCTCAGATGATCGGTTGACTACAGCCGCCTAGGTAAATTCACTCACCCACCTCTATCTCCTCCCTAAGTCGTAGATGATCGGTGGACTACCGCCGCCTGCGACTTTTTCTCCTTTCACGCCACCGTGATGAAAATTCTAAATTCATCACATATATCTACCATATTCACACGAAATTCGTGTGAATATGAATATATTCGTATTCACATGGAACTTGTGTGAATATGAGATATTCATATTTACACGTGTAAATATGAATATATTCATATTTACTCGTGTAAATACGAATATATTCGTATTCGTATTCATAGAAAATACGCCGTGCGAATATATTCATATTCGTATTTACGAATATGAATATGCCCATCTCTGCATCCATGTCATCGCAACGTGTTCTGCATCGTATTATTTTCGTATGGTTTGGTTGGCCTTCTGCATTTTTGGTATCGATATGTTTTATTTTTCGATTTCCATGGAATTCAGTTTGTGCGTCGATCTGTGAATCTAAGTTTGTTCAAGTCGATATTCTTGTCTTTTTATTCGAGTAAAGTTAGTTGGTCAGTTCTGTGAGTTTACATGTGAATACAACACTCTATTTCAGAAACTGTTCGACTTCTTTGTGATAATACCTACCCGGTTTTCTGTGTAGGTCCCGTCTTCTAGTCGATATTGTTCCCTTAACTCTTTTGAGTTCCTTTTAAGTGATTTATCGACATTATCATTGTGATGAATTTAAATTTATCATCACGGTGGCGTGAAGGAGTGAATAGATGAGAGCGAGGGAATTTCACCTAGGCGGCGGTAATCCACCGATGTAGGTGAGAGGAAGGAAATTCACCCAGGCGGCGGTAATCCACCGATGTGGGTGAAGGAAGGAATCTCGTCTAGGCGGCGGTAATCCACCGATGTAGGCGAGAGGAAGGAAATTCACCCAGGCGGCGGTAATCCACCGATGTGGGTGAAGGAAGGAAGGTGCTTGTCTAGGCGGCGGATATCCACCGATGTAGACAAGAGGAGAAGGTAGGAGGTGAATTCCCAGAGCGGCGGATACCACCAGGCATCTGGGAGGAGGAAGGTAGAGAGAGAAGAGAGAGCTGGTTAGAGGAAGTGTCGAATGAAGCTAAAGCTCCAGGATCCGGGATTATATAGGACTTGAAGTCCTCTCCCTCCAGCTCCCTGCTGGGAGCTGGTAGTGGGGCACCAGGTTGTGTCCCCCGGATTCTGTCGCCTGTCTCCCCACTCAGATGTTTATTGACGGAAGGTAATTTCTACATCGGAATATTGGTGAGAGCTTTAAGGTTGTAGTGGAGTGTTCCCGGGAGGGACTCACGACAGAGGTCCCCCCAGTTCGAACCAATGATTGAGGTAGCTGAAGGCTCAAGTTGACAGTGGCTGAGGGCTGCGGAAACAAAAAAGGGGAGCTGAAGGCGCAAGGATACAGGAGCTGAAGGCTGAAACAAACAATGGTAGTGCTGAAGGCAGAAGTGTGACTGGAGGTGTCTTAAAGCTAGGGTGACATACAATTAGTAGAATAAGTAGGCATAAGTTGACATAAGTAGACATAAGTAGCGCTAAGTAGACAAAAGTAGGCATAAGGAGACTTAAGTAGCTAAGTAGATGTAAGTAGATGTAAGTAGATGTAAGACATAAGTAGGTGTAAGACATAAGTAAGTGTAAGTAGATGTGGGACATAAGTAGATGTAAGTAGATGTCAGACGATGGTGGGAAGCATATGTACAAAGAGGGTGTGATGAAAAAATTTGATGAGGTGACAATATTTACAAGGTGGTGAGTTCGATGATGATGAGGATAGTATGTTAGGTATTTACATTAGATATTTACAAGTATCTACAGGTACGTATGGACAGGTATTTACAGGTATGTACAAATTTCTGGTATGGTGTCAGGGGAGACAAAATTGAGCGGGGTTGCGAGATCCGCCGTTCCCTGGGTGTGGGCTGTGTGTGGTTTAGTGTGTTGAGTGTGTGTGTGTTGTGAAAAGGTGGGTGTAGTGTGTGGGTGGGTGTTGATGATGCCCGCTGCGACGAGGTGGCCACGGCGGGGCTGTGAGGTTCGGTACAGTGTCTGTGGGATAATGGAACACAAACACTGTCCCGAAATCTCAAGGCCCCGCCGTGATTTCTCAGAGCGGGGCGGGGGACTTGGCCGCCGGGACGCGGGGCGAGGGACGCTCCCGTCGTCTGTTGCGGCGCCCGGACCTTTTCGTCCCGGCGGAGGCTATTACGGATATCCCCGGCGGCGGTGGGGGAAGAGGGGGTGTTGTAGGTTTGGTGGGTTGGGGTGTTTTTGGGGGTGAATTTAAAATTGGGGGGTCGAAAATGGAGAAAAATGGGGGAGGGAGAGGGGGCTGAAATTCGGGGGGCGGGGGTTGCTGAAATGTGGGGGGCGGGGGTTCGTTGAGGACGGGGATTTTGATGTTTGGAAGGGGCGGTGGGGGTGGCATGAGTAGGGTGAGCTGAAGTTGGTGGAGGAGCGGATCTATAAGGGGGTCGGATGGGATGTAGGGGGGATGTACCCCGGTGGCTTGCGCTGCGCGAAATTCGCGCAGTATGCGCCACTGGGGGTACTTCCACCGCCGGGGCCGGGGAGGAAGTCCGGAAATCCTTCGCGGGAAAAATTGAAGCGATGAAGTAGGTCCGGGCGAAGGGGGTAGGGGGGAGAGCGGGTCCGGGACGTACACGTCCCGGAGTATCGCCGCCATTTCCGGATCCGAATCGAAATCCGGAAACGGCGACGGGGGAGACAGATTCGGAGGAGAGAGGTGTTGCATTGCAAACAGACGGCGGGAGACTGATAGTGGATGTAGGTTGAGGGAGAACAGGGGCGGGCTTGCAGCGGGCGAAAGGGACGGTGTGGGGTTTCCCGTCCATTAGCAGGGTCGCGGTGGTCGGTGTTGTGCGGATGACTTGAAAGGGCCCGGCATAAAGGGGCTGAAAGGTTTTATGCATGCCGGGCTCTTTCAAGTACATATGCGTGGAAGTGTAAAAGCGTTTTGGGTAAGTGGTGTCGTTTGTCGGTGTTGAGGTGTGTAACGGTTCCCTGTTAATGGACGGGGTGTTGTGTGGAGGGAAAATGTCGGCCGGCAACCGAATGGGGTCTCTAAATGCGTGTTGTGCGGGACTTGTGTTGTCTGAAGGACGGGCGGAAGTGCGGAGGCTAAGTAGAACGTAGGGGAGGGTTTTGGTCCATGAAGGGGAAGTGGCTGATGTGGAGATGGCTTGCTTGAGGACCGAGTGCCACCGCTCTATTTTCCCGTTGGATTGGGGGTGATAGGGAGTGGTGCGGATTTTCTGAATCCCGAGGGAACGGAGGAGGTCGGCAAAGTGGGCTGATTCAAATTGCCTCCCCTGATCGACCGTGAGTGTCCGCGGACAACCGTAGCGGCTGATCCATTGAGTGAGGAAGGCCGCGGCGACGGCGTCCGCGGTAATGTGGGCGAGTGGGATACACTCTACCCAATTTGTCGCACGGTCGATCATGGTGAGGCAATACCTCTTCCCCTCGGAGGGGGGAAGAGGGCCGACCAGATCCATGTGGACGTGTTCCCACGGGAGAGAATCGGGGATAGGTTGAGGAGGTACATGGGGGTGAGCCGAGACCTTGAATTGCTGGCACTTCTGGCACCCCAGAACCCAGGTACGTATATCCGTGTTCATATGGGGCCAGAAGTACCGCGTTTTGATGAGGTCCCGGCTCGCCCGAATGCCGGGATGATGGAGGGAGTGGTAGTGTAGGAACAACTGCCTCCTCAGCTCCGGTGGGACGTACGGGCGCGGTGTGTCGGCCGATACGTCGCACCAGAGGTCTAGGGGAGGCAGCTGTTCCAATTTTGAGGCGGAGATGAGATGGGAAAGAGCGGGATCGGAGGTAGGAGTTTGATGGTTTTTGAGGGTTTGCGGGGAAGGGAAGGGCAGTAGCTCCGCCACCGGCGCAGGGGTGGGGCGGGAGAGGGCGTCGGCAACGCAGTTGTCGGCCCCCGGCAAATAACGAATATCGGACGTGAATTGTCCGATAAATTCGAGTTGCCGGAGGCGACGGGGGGAGGCTGATTTTCGATTTTGGAGGAGGGCGTGGGTGAGGGGCTTGTGGTCGGTTATGACAGAGAACTGCCTGCCCTCCACGAAGTCACGAAAGTGTTTGATGGCTTCGTGGATGGCGAGGAGTTCTCTGTCAAAGGTGGAGTAATTTTTTTGTGTGGGGGACAGAGTTTTGGAGAAAAAGCCGAGAGGTTGGGGGGTGGCGCCGGTGTGTTGGTGGAGTACTGCCCCGATGGCCCAGTCGGACGCATCTGTGGTGATGGAGAGGGGGGCATGGGGATCGGGATGGGCCAATAGAGCGGCGTCAACTAGGTCCTGTTTGCATTGTTGGAAGGCGGTAGTGAGGGCGGGGGTCCATGAAATGGGGCGTTTATCGTTTTTTTTAGCCGGTTGTGGGATAGCGTGTATGAGTGGTTGTTGGTGTTGTGCCGCGTGTTTGATGTGTCTACGGTAAAAGTTCAGCATACCCAGGAAACGGCGGAGTTCTGAGACAGTGTTGGGACGTGGGAAATCGGTGAGGGTGTGAACCTTGTCTGGTAGGGGTTTTATTCCTTCGGACGAAACCTGGTGGCCGAGGCAGCGGACGGAGGGCTGGGCGAGGACGCACTTTGGAGTGTTAATGGTGAGGCCCTCGGCCGCGAAGATGTCAAGTACTTGTGTCAGGTGTGCGAGGTGTTCGGTTGGGTCTCGGGAAGCGATCAGTACGTCGTCCAAAAAACAGAAGACGAAGGGTAGGCCTCGTAGTATGTTGTCCATGTAACGCTGCCATGTTTGGGCAGCGTTACGGAGGCCGAATCCCATTTTGATATACTCGAACAGGCCGAAAGGGGTGATGATAGCTGTTTTAGGAACGTCAGGGGGGTAGATGTGAATGTGATGGAAGGCACGGGAGATGTCGAGTGTAGAAAAGATGGTGGTGTTGTGCAGGTGGGAAGAGAAATCCCTGAGGTGCGGGACGTTGTAAAGGTCTGGGGTTGTACGGGCATTGAGGCGGCGGTAGTCGCCGCATGGGCGGATATCCCCGTTAGGCTTCTGCACAATATGTAGTGGAGAAGCCCACGGGGATTTGGAGGGACGGATAATGCCGTCTTTGATGAGGAGGTCAAAATGTTTGCGGGCCTGTGAGAGTTGGAGGGGGTGGAGGCGTCGGGCTTTCGCGGATATTGGGGGGCCAGAGGTTTCTATGAAGTGTTGGGTCTGTGAGATGTGGGCTGAGGGGCGGCGCTGGGGTTTGTAGTTGAGGAGGAGTTGTTCAAACTTGGAGGGGGGTCGATCCACCGCATGTATGAACCCGGGGATGGGTTTCTGGGTGGAGGGGTCGAGCAGGCGCGCGTTACGGACGTCTACCTGGAGGCCGAAATATGCGAGGAAATCGGCCCCCAGGATAGCTTTCTCTACGTCCGCCACGGTGAATTCCCACTCGTACGCGAGCCCGCTCATATGAATTGATGAGCGGTACGTCCCGTACGAGGGGATGGTAGTACCGTTGGCGGCGTAGAGGAGTTGCCGGTAACAACGCGCCTGTCGCCGGAGTATGTTATTGGGGAAGATAGAGAGCGCCGCCCCTGTGTCAACGAGGAAGGGGACGTGCGTCTTTGAACACTTCAGGAACAGGCGTTGATGAGCTGGGGTGGAGTGAGGTAAAATTGGCGAGGTGTTGGAGTCCGTCGGAGGGGGGGGGCTTGGTTCGTCCGAGGTGATGGGCGGGTGCGATGGTGGTGGTTGGTCCCCCGCGAAGGAGACGCGGGGTGATTTTTTGCCGTTCCGGGGAGGGGGAACGGTAGTGGCGGCGCGAGTGGCGGCCGGAGGGGTGGTCGTCTTGGGGGCGGGGTTGGAGGGGCCGTTCCGTGGTGGGGGAACGGTAGCGGCGGCGGTAGTGGCGGCCGGAGGGTTGGCTGCCCTGGAGGCGGGCTTGGAGGGGCCGTTCCGGGGTGGGGGAACGGTAGCGGCGGCGCTGGTGGCGGCCGGAGGGTTGGCTGCCCTGGAGGCGGGCTTGGAGGGGCCGTTCCGGGGTGGGGGAACGGGGGTGGCGGCGCTGGCGGCGGCCGGAGGGTTGGCTGCCCTGGAGGCGGGCTTGGAGGGGCCGTTCCGGGGTGGGGGAACGGGAGCGGCGGCGCTAGTGGCGGCCGGAAGGTTGGCAGCCCTGGAGGCGGGCTTGGGGGGGCTGACTCGGGGTGGGGGAGCAGTTGATGGAGAGGTGGGGTGTTTAGCGGCGCCGTCAGATGCGGTCGGGAGGTTGGCAGCCGTGGCGGCGGCGTAGGAGGGGTAGCGAGGCGAGGTGGAGGTGGTGTGAATGCGGGCGGGGAGGGGTTGGTGTTGGTCCCCCCCGTGTTGGCGAGGAGGGGGGCCCGCCGGATTTACCGGCGGGCGTCCGCGTTTCCCTGCTTGGAGGAGTAGGAGCAGGGGGGCTGGCATTTGCGGGCCTCCCCACCGAAGTTCACATGGTAGAAACATCGGTGGGGGGGGTCCGCCGGGAGGTAGGTCCTGGTGGGGCGCGTGGAGTTGGAGTGGGGCGCCGTTTTTGGGGACCTCCCTCTCTGTTGCTGGGAGGGGGAGACGGTGCGGCGGTCGGCCGAGCGCTGGCGTCGGTGGTCGGAGGAGGGGGTCGGCCGGCGATCGACGGAGAGGGAGCGGCGCCGGTGGAGGGAGGGGGGCCGGCGGCGCTCTTCAGACGGCGATCGGTCCCTGCGTGGGGTGGGGAAGCGGGGTGCGGCGACCTCCGTGACGCTGGCGGCCGCGGCGAGGTCGTAGACCGTGTCGGCCAGACGGAGAAGCGGCTCGTCCGGTCCGTCGAGGTGGCTGGCGAGCGCCATCTGGATGGGGTGGGGGAGGGCTCGCAGCCAGAACGTCCGAGCGATGTCGGCCGTCACGACGTCGTGTAGTTGATGACGTAGGCGACGGTACAGGTGGGAGGGTTTCAAATCGCCGAGATGTTGGGGCTGGGACAGCGCTGCGACACGTGCGATCTTGGAGGGCTGGTATAAGTTGATGAGGCGGCTGCGGAGGTCGTCGTAGGCGGCCGTGGCGTCGGGGGAGATGTCAGATGTCTGCAGGAGGATCTCATATGGTAACAGGGAGATGATGCGGGAGTAGCGGGTACGCTGGCTGCGGATGTTGGCGGCAGAAAACGCAGCGTCGACCTGGAAGAACCAGAGTGCGGGGTCGTGCGTGTAGAAGGGGGGTAGCGACAGCGGGAACGACGCAGAGGCCGTCGTGACGTCGGCGGCGGCGTGTGCGGCAGCTGCAGCGGCGGCGGCAGCGGCGGCGGCGGATGCGGTGGAGCCGGGTGGTGAGAGGCTGGTGAAGGGGTTGTCGGTTGCGTCAGATGTCGCAGCGGTCGGCGGCTGCAGCAGGGACGGCCGGAGGAGCGGCGGTGACGGCGAGTTCGGGTCCATAGTTGAGGTGTCTGGAAACAAAATTCAAATTGGTTGAGGTTTTGAATTTTTTTTTAAAATTCGCAATTTGCGGCGGCGGAGGTGGTTGCAGCGGAGCGTTGAGAGTTGTGTGAGCGGATGCGGGTGGGCCAAAATTGCGAATTTAAACTGACAATTTTAAATGTGAATTTAAAATGCGGGACACCGAACTAGACTGGGGGCGACACATGAGGTGGTAAGCAGGGAGGAAGGGTAGAAGGTTGGATGAACGTCGGGTTCACCACTGTGATGAATTTAAATTTATCATCACGGTGGCGTGAAGGAGTGAATAGATGAGAGCGAGGGAATTTCACCTAGGCGGCGGTAATCCACCGATGTAGGTGAGAGGAAGGAAATTCACCCAGGCGGCGGTAATCCACCGATGTGGGTGAAGGAAGGAATCTCGTCTAGGCGGCGGTAATCCACCGATGTAGGCGAGAGGAAGGAAATTCACCCAGGCGGCGGTAATCCACCGATGTGGGTGAAGGAAGGAAGGTGCTTGTCTAGGCGGCGGATATCCACCGATGTAGACAAGAGGAGAAGGTAGGAGGTGAATTCCCAGAGCGGCGGATACCACCAGGCATCTGGGAGGAGGAAGGTAGAGAGAGAAGAGAGAGCTGGTTAGAGGAAGTGTCGAATGAAGCTAAAGCTCCAGGATCCGGGATTATATAGGACTTGAAGTCCTCTCCCTCCAGCTCCCTGCTGGGAGCTGGTAGTGGGGCACCAGGTTGTGTCCCCCGGATTCTGTCGCCTGTCTCCCCACTCAGATGTTTATTGACGGAAGGTAATTTCTACATCGGAATATTGGTGAGAGCTTTAAGGTTGTAGTGGAGTGTTCCCGGGAGGGACTCACGACAATCATCTTCTGGCCAGATCAATTACATAAGGACGTCTCCCAGTATTGAGGGACGTCCCAAAAATGGGTGGTTCTCATTTGAGATGAAAAGTTGATGCGGAATGTACATACTGCTCCGAATCATCACCACGCTCTCAAATCCTACGATATCAACCAAGATCAACCGAGATATCAATCAAGTACCGAAACCAGGACCTTTGATTGCTAATTATGATGGTTACATTGACACCTCAATCGATGCATTCCTACTTGCTTCATAAGCACCAAGAAATAAAAGAATCAATGTACCTACTGTTGCAGTTTTTGTGGATGGCTCGCCCTCGAATATAACATAGGGAGGCGGACAGAAAAGAGATCACTCGAGTTCGATTGCCAGTCTGATAGGATATACAGAGTGGTTGAATGGCCTCCATTGTCCCATACGAAAAGTTTTTGATTAATGTTTCACAACCACACTCATATTGATTTTCATTTTTCGGGAAGGGGGACTTTTTTAATCGATCAAGCGCTCCATCGATTCTATACCCATTGTTCAGTTTCACTCAAATATTCGGGTAAGTCAAAGTCATTCGCGATTGGCACGCGATGATTCTAGTGCGTCGTCTTGTTTGAGGTCATGAAGGTTCATATCTGTCCCCTTACCTCTGCATAAAACCAGTACGATTCAAGACTCAGCAAGAGAAATTGATTCATTCTCAGTAGGAAATAACAAAGCATTTTCGCGATTCTACATTCAACATTTTCACTAATAAGACTTTGCAATCACCAAGAAGAAAATATAAATGAATAAACATTACTTGAACCCCTGTTTAAAGAGGTTCACGTTTCAGAGTTTGTAAAACTCTCCGTCGAATTAAACAGGATTTATAGTGTGCGTGCACAGCGCCTATTGCTCCGATCGACGTGCAGTTCATAGGAGAAAATCAGAGACCGTATCTGTGAATAGATCTGGTAATCGGGTAAATAGATCAGATATATATGCGGTAAGAACTTTTTCAGTGTTCTGCATACGCTACTTACTACCAACATTCCGATCGCAATGCAATTTATTGGGGAAAACATCTTGCGTGATCCATGAAAACGACAGTTATGGTTGGGTTTTCATGAAGTTCAAATTTTTCATGGGACCATCAGTAGATCAACCCGTTCATATCCTCCAGTTTTCAGCCCGTTTGGATTATAATTTCCTTAAGTTGTGGCGGTTACTAGGGATTGTGGACAGACAGTCAGACACGGAAACAAATTTGTTCTTTGGTGTATAGAACACATAACACGAGTTGATTTGACAGGGCGGGTTCTTCTCGACTCTCGCGTGAATATAAGGCTTCCTAATCATTAGAAAAAAAAAAAAGTGAAAAAGCAAACTGGTCGAAATTATCAACAATTTTGAAGGGTATGTGTGGGTGAGTGAGTGAGTGTCCCATGAATATTCCTTCAAATTCCAATTGTCAGCTATTCCTTCTGTGTAGGGTTTAGCGTAGGGTTAGCCTAGGGCTAGTAATCCATGGATTACGCTTGACTAAATGTTTATTTCGAAATTCAGGGGGCCATCTGGGTTTTGGGCCCAAAGCTTTTCCCAATGAGTTGACGGGGGAAAATGGTGTTGAAGTTTCGAACATAATTTGTATGTTTCTCCGTCAAACATATTTTGTTTGACAAACAAACAAACGTATTTTGTCCGACTAACGAACGTATTTTTTTGTAACCTCCTCAGGCGCAAAAAGGATTAAGATCCATTTTTGCCTACCAAAGTAGCACGCTCGGTGGTTCTTACCTCGCTCTTGGATGTACATATAGAAACCCGTTCCTTTCCCCTCTGTTGGATATACGTATAGAAACCGCCATTTTAGTCGTCAGAGATGTTTGCTGCGTGGCTTGGTCCTGGGTGGTGACAGGCTCTACTCACCTTACAATCCAAATGTATATCCTGTTGTTGGTTCAACTGACTGCACGTCCACTAACAGCATACGAGCTATTACGCAGACACTGCGAAGCATTTTATGCTTGAAAGGCGACTAAACCACTGAACCTTTCCATGTGAGGCCAAAGCTGACCAGCCAGCGAGACGACACGCATTTGAGGAACACCAAGCATCCTTAAATGACTGCTACCAGGTGAGAATTCTCAAAAACCCACCACCGCCTACACAAAACCCGTAAGTTATAGAGAGCAAAGACGCCCACATTTGGGTTATGGGTGCAATCGGCCTCCCGATCTCAACATCTACACCTAGGGCCCATCGGTCTTTTTTTTTCATCTATTCATTTTTAAAAAAATCATTCATTGTTTTAAAGCTATTCATTTCATTTAGGTGTTCATTTTTATTTTTTATTTTGGGTTATGGGTGCAATCGGCCTCCCGATCTCAACATCTACACCTAGGGCCCATCGGTCTTTTTTTCATCTATTCATTTTTTTTTTAATTTATTCATTGTTCTAAATTTATTTATTTCATTTATTTTATTTTTTTTACATTTTTCATTTATTTTCCTTTTATTTTTTTCTGGTTTAGCTATCCATTTATTTTATCAATTGTAAAATCGTTATTGATACCCCCTGCCCACTCACCTCCTCCTAGTTCCCACCTTTGTCTGGGTAGTGGTTTCCTGCTGCCTGCTGACTTTTCTTGTCTTCGTGTTCTACCTACCTTCTATCTCCACAATCTCAGTAATATATAATTATTATTATTCATTCGACTGCAGAACCAGAAGGGCACTTTGGAGAAAGCTCCTCCTGAAGATTATTTCACAATACTCGACGTGATTAGTGATTTTTTATGTATGGCAGTGCTGCGTTCTATCACATTATTATTAGAAGCAGATGCCTACGGGAGGTTCATATCCATGTTATGGATATTCATAGCTCGTGACGTTTTTCGTGTACTTCTACAGTGTGAAATTTCCGTGTAGGTATACTTTCTTGACAAAATTTCAGTTAGCACGTAGCAGTGAGCGCTCGGAGTTGAGTAGTGTACGATACCTTAATCTAACAAAGCAGTTCAACATGGGTATTTAACCAGCTGTTATTAATATTAAAACAAAATAGTTCAAGGCTATCCCGCCCAGGAAATCCTTCTTCCTAGTTACCTTCTAGACTGTGTATCAAGTTGATTTTTATACAACATTTAGTTCCATGAATATGATTCAACGAAATTTGAACGGCGAACAACGAAAGTAGAATAGAATCAAGGTAATAGGTATATGAGTAATAGGAAATCTGGGGGTATGAGCACAGATGACCTCAATTGAACCCTCTGCTATATCTAGCTGGTTGGATGCGTCTCACAGACACATAAAAAAATCATGCGTCAGGGCTTGGATTCGAACCCGGTCGGACCAGCTTGGAAGTCGTGACACTAGCCGTATAGCTATCGAAAGGTAATTGAGGAAAGCAGTTTAATAAAGGATCGAGTTTACGCGCCCACACGAATAGATATGCGTAGTTTGAAAAAATTAACAGAAAAGCATTTCATCTGGCTTGAAGCAACCTATACCCCTACAATAATAACTATCTAAAATTATAACTGTCAAATATTGCTGACCACTTGACCTGCCTACCTTGTCATCTTGAGATTTCATAACCTCCGCTGCATAATTTTACTACAATACAAGTATGTACCCACCTGATAACAGAAACTGACGGGGAAAATAAAGTAAGTCATTAGATTTCAAAGCCAGTTATTCAATTCTAACGCATCTTAATGACCCTTTGACATTGATTAGATGTGCACAATCCGGATAGAGCCTTGCATGTTCTTGCCAATTATAACTTGGAATTTGTGTAAGTCGGACCGGGCGGCGGAGTGCCATATTGGAGCTGCATACTTTACCCATACTTGCCAGACAATGGTGGGGGGAGAGCTGATAGTGACAACCACAATAGTGAAGGTATGATTAGAGCGTCAGTGTGATTTATCAAGCCAAATCATTTGCATTAACGTTTAGACACACTGACGCTCTAATCATACCTTCACTATTGTGGTTGTCACTATCAGCTCTCCCCCCACCACTGTCTGGCAAGTATGGGTAGGTAAAAGTCATTTATTTTAATTATTATGAAATTCGTACAAATCGTCGCATCCTTATCCTTCTCACAAATAACCTCATCCGTCTTACAAAACCATATTTTCCATTATTATCTATTTACGATATATCAAGAGTCGAAGAAAGGTAAGCTCTCCTTCTCTTCTGATATGAAAACACCAGATTCGAATAAGTCAATGCCCTACTTCTCGTCAAAATAAACTGCCAAAACTGCGCTATAATTGGCCAAAACCAAAACCGACATTTAAATGGCTGTGGGGCCCTGATCCTTGTAGAACAATCCTACATAGGCGTATTGTTATATCTTTAAAATGACAACCACAGCTATCACACTCGTTCAGGTCACAAGCCGAGTCGCCCGAAAAACATTCAAATCCCTCGTGACAGAACATCGACCCTCATCAAGGCTCGTCAAGGCTGTTCCGAGGAACTAGGTATTTTTGCTGAGCTCACAACCGCTAATTTTCTTAGGTATGTATGTACAATCACCGTCGACGTTTGTTAGGAGAGGACATTTATATTTTAGAACTATTACCTACGCGAATAATAAACCCGCATAAACAGGCTCGTCGGAGATGATAAAATCTCAATAAATTAAAGTTGGGTAGGTCAGGACCTTGACGCTGACCGCTGAACAAAATATTTATACAAGTTAGCTCTAGAGCTATATGGGCTCTTCTGAGGTGAGGTGCTGATGTCGAGACGAAAAATTAATAAAACTATATCAAGAGTTGAAAAAAAGGTTTTTTTCACTCTCATCCTCCTGCTCCGATATGAATCCAGGCTCCGAGAGAGGAGTCAAGGTAACAGGGGAGTATGAGCGTTCAGGAGCATTCTTCCCGCGAATCGAATCTCGTTTCGTCACATTCAGTCTGGGGTCTCTAGCCGCTTCTAGTCTCCTTGCACTGTACATGGAAGATTGCTCGCCTCCAATAACGAAATCATTTTTCTGTAATTTTTGGTTTATTATCCTGTGAATAATACACCTATGTATTCGCTCAGCAAAAAATTTTAATAACACCCCCTCAAACTTTTTTCTTTTCCGTTTCAAGGTGATTAGATTCCAAAAATGCAATGTCCGTCCGCCGTCCGCCGTACGCCGTATCACGTCTACAGGCCTCATTTTCGGTTTTAAAAAATCGTTCTTTCGCACACATGCTCCATTTGGGCCCTAGTTGTGTCCCGAAACTTTTCAGCCCGATCGGAATATACCCAGGGATGTTATGAGAGAAAATGTGTGTAAAAATAGGTACTTTTTGCGTTGTAGCAAGATGTTTGTAACATGAGCTTCTGAGATATCGTTTTCCATGTTTTTGGGAACGAGAAGACCGAATATGAAGTCGATTTTGACCAAAGAGTGGAAAGTTGAGTTCTACCAAATGTTCAGCTCAAGAAATTGATTTTTTATGAGTGAAAAACCTGGGAAATCGTCTGAAATCACCATCAGTTTGTATAATAACACTGGAGAAAGTGCCAACACGTGGATCAAGACGATTAATTGGCACTACCAATGATCAAAGATAGTTAAAAAAAAGGAGCGTATACCTAATTTGTGTTTTAGGGGCCAAAATTAATGGAAACCATCAGAAATAGCTATTTCGATAATTGCAAAAAAAACCTCCGATCCCTCTAGCTATCGCCCAATTAGCCTCCTTCCCACCTTATCAAAAGTTTTTGAAAAGATTGTACTCTCCCGCCTCCAACAAGAAATCACAAGACTCAACATCATTCCGCATTCCCAAATGGGCTTCAAGCACGGCCACGCGACGACCCATCAATAATTAGCCCGAGTTGCTGAACATATCAAAACTCAAATGACTCAACAAAACACTACGGCACTGCTCCTACTCGAATCCGAAAAAGCCTTTGATTCAGTGTGGGTCGAGGGGTTAGTATACAAACTCCATGAATACGGGGTGCCACTAGCGTTCTGTAAATTTATATCCTCATACTTGAGGAACAGAAGATTCCGAGTGAAGTTGAATGACCACTATTCTTCTTACCACACCATTCCTGCAGGCGTTCCGCAAGGTTCCGTGCTATCCCCGGTTCTTTCCAACGTCTACATTTCGAGTGTTTTTGACGGTCCTCCCCCCCACACCCATATAGCAGGTTTCGCGGACCACCTCGCTATTTATACATCCAGTCCAAGCCCGAAAAAAGCTTCCAGTCAAAATTAAAGTAAACGCTGTGAAAACGGAGAGCATAGGTACTCTTTACTTCCAAAAGATACGTCCCCAAGGGTATTTCGGTCAGAGGTGCCAAAATTCCCTTCTCCAACTCCATCAAGTACTCTGGCGTCCACCTGGACAAACGCCTCACTTTCAGGGAACATGTCAAGCAAATAAACAAAAAGGCTCTCTCCAAACTGGGTAGGTACTACAACCTCTTCAAGTCCCGCGCCCTCAGCACAACACTTAAATTAATTATTTACAAAACCATAATCCGACTCACCCTCACATATGCAGCTCCAATATGGGACTCCGCTGCCCGGTCCCACTTACACAAATTCCAAGTTACACAAAACAAATGCCTCCGAATTGCGACAAATAGCTCCTTCAGAACAAACCTTGCGAACCTACATGCTGAGTGTGACTTCGAAACCCTCTCCGACCACATTAAAAAATTAACAGATAAATTCAATAGTGCCCTGTCAACCCATCCCAATACATTCCTAACCAGCATCAACACCCTCTTGAAGCCCAAATGGGGGTCCCAATCACGGAGCAGACGGACTTGAAGTCACATTGTAAATAGTTTACTAATAGTTTACTAGTTTACCTTTTGTAAATAGTGTAAATATAGTTAAATTCTTGTAAATAGTGTCAACATTGTATTCTTCCTACTAGTACTGAGATCCTGATCTGTGTGTTTTTTCACTTTTTACCACGACCTTGCTCCCCACTGTTATCTATTCCTCACCACTATGACGCACCGAGAATGTCACCATGTAAATACTGAAATATCAAAAAAGGCCCTTTGGCCGGTATTGTATGTATTATTTTATAAATCATGTTGTATTGTACATAATTCATGTTAATAAACATTCTGTACTCTGTATTTCGTTAGCTAAATTGTTAGTGTCACGGCTTCCTTGGACGGGCCGCCCGACTTCGAATCCAACCCCTGACACATCATCTTTTTATGTGTCTGTGAAATGCATCTTTACCAACCAGCAAGATATAGCACAGGGTTAAATCGAGGTCATCATCTGTGCTCATACCTCCAGATTTCTTACTACTTATATGTATATATTATAATCTGAAACAACGGAAAAAGATTCTTTCCCTCTGCACAAGTAAATTAATTAGACATTTAACGAGGAGAGTAAATGTATGAAGAACAACATGAGCAACACGTTAATGGAGATAGGAGAATTCGTATGTATTCATATTTATGTATGATTTCATACTTTTCTACCTCGCATGTATATAGGTAAATGTTGAGATCTACGTATTCATTTGAAAAAATCACAGCTCATCGTTTTTGTACGATTGCGCTGTTCTTAGATCTAGGCAAGTTATTGAGGAGACCTACGTCGGCGTTCATTTAAACAGTTGGTTATAATAATTCTGAACACATGTCATGTTTTTTGGATCATGACGTTTAGTAATTGCTTATTCCGCAAAATAAATTATTAATTAGTTATCGATATAGGTACCTACTTGATTGTTGAAATTGGAACGAAACTACGACAGTGTTACAATAGGGATCTTGCATACATCTTTTCAATTTTTAGGTTGGAAATCATGACACGGGCCCTTAGTGGCTCTACTTTATGGGGACGTATGCAATAGAAATATGGCTAAAAATGTCTATAGTTATACGACTTTGAGGCGTGCTGGCGCTCGCTTTTTTATTCTTTTTTTTTAATGATTGAACTGCTTTGTTCATGATACCTAGGACTGTTCAAACGAACGTGAAACATATTTCCAGAAAATAAAATACAGAAGCGCAAAGGCGGAAAAAACATCGAAATTGGCAAATCATCATCATTTGTACCTTTGCGGAGTGTGTTCTGGGCTGGCGAAAAATGATAAATCGAACCTGTGAATATAAGAAAGACATCATGAGATCACATTTTAGTAATTTTTGTCAAACAGATTGATGGACTGAGGTTGTGTTGATTACATCCTTGATGGATGAGTGTCTTCAACATGAACTAAGGAGATGAAGAATCAGTAATGTAATTATCCTTTAAGCGAGGTTTACACGCTCAAACTTGGACAGAACGGACGGCAAAAGTGCCTTAAGTTTTTATGGGGGTATACAAGGTACAGCTTTCCTTAAATTCCACTTCCATCTTCGGTTCCAATTAACTTGGTCACCATAGAAGAACATTATTATTTTACCAATTGATTTTCGCAGTATGTGGACCTTGTCTTTTTCTGTCCCGAGTCTCCGTGTTATTCCACTGGTTTATTTAAATCAATGTTTGGTCAATTTAGCCTTTTTTCTATATAGGTAACCTCTGACCCTGGCCTGGATCTGACCTCACTGAGGGAACCCGTGGGGAACTTTTACTCGAACGCGAAGACGTAAACTTCTTAATGATCTTTTTTGCCCCCAGAGGCTTCACATAATTCCATCAGAGGTGAATCGCTGGTCTGGTAAGCACATGCAAGTTTTATCAAAGCTTGAATTGGTGACCGTCAGGGAAGTGAACCAGAGACGCCGCCAACTTCCATCCCAAGCGGAGATATAAATATCGGACACCCTAGCCCGCTCGGACACCCCGGCTCCAAATTCAATTATCAACAATTTCAGACCGATAAATACTTACTCAAATTTTACCAAGTGAAAAAAGTAAACGAGAAAATGTTTGTCATTAGAAGTCAACATTTGGCTCGCATTTTGCGTTATAGATATCAGATCTGGGCGTGCGCAAAACAATGAAAAAACTTTTAAAACACGTACTTCGGTTCAGTTCAGCCGATTCAAATGATATTACGGACTGATTGCACTTAGCTTCTTTACTTTGAATATTCGCTAAAAAGTCAAAAATCGTAAACAAAAACGAGAGCTGGAAAATAAAATTACTCTTATGTATGGTATTCAGTGGGAGGCTCAAAACGAGCTGATGAGACAAAAGGAACACCAGGACTGGAAAACCTTCTACACGTTTGAACCTGTTCCAGTTTGAATGAGTTCGACCTGGAAGTCGATGCCCTTCTCGTTCATTCTCCCATTTGTTTTGCGACTTCATTTAAATTCGATTAAGCGTATGTTTTGCTGGCTACGCGCTCAGTCTTACTTGTCAAACCAGATCGTTCCAGACACGATGTACGTTAAGTTTGAGCGTGAAACCCCCCTTTACTCAGTGACTTAAGCCATGATTCATGTGCACAGGCCCATAACCTTCACTGAGTGTTAATCATGCGAATGATCATCATTAGTTAATAAACAGTACTAGATATATCGTACTACAGTGAAGACAATAATATTGTCACATATTATGTGACCTCGTATTGATATAAATTTTTGATAACTTCATGTACCTAACTGTAATCAAATTTATAACTATGAAGAAAATTATTATACCCCTAATCAATATAGGTAAGAAAAGATCAGTAATTTAGATTGGAAGCATACCATCTGCAAATTAGGTGAACGCATTATATTAGGTGGTGTGTCCAAAATGTGATATAGACACGTTAATTATGAGCTGTTAGCATTTGGAACACAATAATAAAACAATTAGTTGTTACGCATGCATTGCGGGGTATAACAGGACAGTGCAGATACATTTTATCATTTAAATTTTACCTACTTTCACCATGAATATTAAAGCTATAATTTCTTGAATATGATGCACGACTCATAATAAAAAGAGGATAATAAAATCGTAAGATCTGATGGAAATCGCGGCCTGGGCATCTCAAATTATACTCACCACCACCTCATCCCTCCTCCCACGTACATCAGGGATGGCTCGTCATAAGGACCGTACCGTTCCATTCAAACTGTTCGAGCTACGGTGTTTTGAACATTTTCAACCGCCATTTTTTCCCCCTTAGAGATGACTGATAGTAACGCCGAGCTTCCAGGACCAACTACACCCCAAATAGGACCTATAAACCAAATTTCATCAATTTTGGTGTATGGTAATCAAGGAAAGTACCGAGTGTGGCGTGCAGACGGTCAGACATTTTTTTATTCTATTTTTGAACTCTACGTACCTCGAAATGCAAACCATGAAATATTTTCAGGAGAGGGGGGGGGGGGGGGCTTCCTAGAAACCAGAAAAATCAAACTTTCGCGTGCTCACCCTAGTCAGTGATGTGAATACAACAGATACTCCGTGGTGGGTGTATCTTGTTGTGAATGGCAACAGGTGGAGGTTTAGTTTTGTCAATCCCAGTCAATATTCGGTTGAGAGGGAAACGAACAGAAAGTTTGCGAGCCGGTTGATAGTAGAAGCCATCGACAAATTAATGTTGTTCCTGTTCCCTAATCCGATCACTGGGATTGTTTTCATTGGAGGCCGTATTTATATGTAAGTTAATTTAATTAACTTCCGCTTCACGTTGAATGTTTCAACGAGCAACGATTGTTCATGCTTTATGGATTATTATGTGCTCCAAGCCAGTGGGAATAATAGCTTTCCTACGTCATTAAATGGACCAATGAATGCAGGGTGTTCCGGAACCCTTCCCCCACACTCACCATCAATCTTCCCTAGTTATTATTCTTGGTACCGAATTTCAAAAGTTTGCATTTCGTTTGCCTGACCCATTCCGGATCAGCAGATTGGTTGTTCTATATCAGTAGGTAGTCGAATGAAGAGTGCAATATTCATATTTCAAGAATTTATGTAGATTAAATCGAGTGACATGAAAATGAATAACCAACGAAATGAAAATAGTCAATTGTGGTCAAAAATTCAGATTTTTGGATCTTGTCTCTCGAGACCATATAGGGCAGCTCGGGTAATCAGAGTGGATTTTCCAAGCTGTTCTGTAATGCGTAATACATATTTCAGTCATTTATGTACTCACCAATAGTCTTGTCAAAGGTGACATCATGCCAACCTATCAGTCAACCAGATCTTCCTTTTTTCATTTTTCGAGTTTCTGTCTTCCAATAATCATTTCATTATAAATTTGTTGGTCGACCCAAAACGTGACTATGAAAAAACAGGAAATTACTCCTGACTCATCGAACCGTGTCGTGAGAGGTTGCTTATCGCAAGCGTTAATACAAGTTAACGAAATTTGTATGGGCCAGCTCTCCTTTATATCAATCAAGATACTGAGTGGGTGAGTACGAAAGGCACTACGAGAAATGCAGGTAATGTGTATTCGATTCCCAAACGCTTTCCCAAAATTTCCCAAGTTCCTGTCTTCATACATTTCAAATCGAATATGAGTACTGTTTCTGTACACAAACTATTTTGAATATGGAAAGGGTCAATCTCCTTTAGTTTGCCCGTCTTTTCGAGACCATCTAACCACCCATCCATGAATATTATCGTCTGAGCTTCCTGCTAGCTGCAATAGGACTTGTACCTACTTCCTCCTCAACCTCATCGCTGAGACCTGGAACTCGAGGTCAACAGATTTAAACAAATTTCATTTGCCGCACCCCCACGCGGCACCCACGCACCCACACCCACGCTGGATCAGGCATAATTGCGAGTGAGCTGTGACTACATACCGACAGTTCAAAATTTAAATCGACCAATGGCAATTAACAGTCAGTCTGTCTCATTGACAATTTTCAGTTTAGCTCATTTTTCGCCCATCTATTCTGAGAACTGTTATATTTGGGAGAAGGCTGATCATTTATGCGACTATTTGACATACATACATACATAACATACAGTTGTCGTTTAGCCGTCTAAGCGAGAACATCTACAGTGAGCGCGATTGTTTTCATAACAAAGGTGCAGTGAAGTGATTGCGTGGCCCAATAATGGGATCGCCGAGCTAAATGGACATGGATGAGTACGTACGGAAGGTTTGTGAAGCCGTTAATAAAAATGAAGAAATATTTCTCAGATTCTGCTTGGACAGTAAGAACAAAATAGGGAAATCGGAAACTACTCAATTGGCTAGTGTAATGAAGACGATGGTGCAATATGTGAATGATTTGGGACTTCAGTTGAGGAGGTTGTATGGCAAGTACCTATATAGAAGCTATGGAAGGTAAGGAAACGCTCGTTTCTACCTTGGAAGCTAACACCCTCTCGACAATCACTTTACAAAGCGATGATGCTGAAAAAACGCCTTCCTTTGCCACTTTACTAAAAACTTTAAAAAAAAATTAACAAGCCCTTAAAATTAGATAACAGCGCAATGATTTTCCCGTCTGACAAAAATAGCAAAAAACATACTGAGATATTAAAACGGACATAAAGACTGTAATAGATCCAGTCTCGCAGGGCTTAAAAATCACAAGCATTAGGAATTGCCGATAAGGAAAATTTAAACGCTCTATTTGCATGCCCAAAATTCCACGACATTGGACTGACGTTAGAAGTCCCCAAAAAAGACTTCCTCGAATTGCAATGTACGGATTTCCTGCAGGAATGACCCAGGACGAGCTCAAGAAAAGCCTCATTAGATTAAACCACTTGGACAAAAAAACCGTAAACGAAAAATTGGATTTTGCGTTCAAATTCTGTAAAAGGTATCAAATAAACGCGCATCATCTAACTGAGGTGTCACCTGACTTGAGGAAAAAACTACATGACATTGGTAAAATCTATCTCGGATGGAGTTGCTGCCGTGCTGAGGATTTCATACGAGTTTCACGTGGTTACAACTGCAATAATCTCAATCATGTTGCTAAAACATGTAAAAAACACCACTCCATCATGCGGACACTGCAGTGGGGCTCTTTCAACTAAGGAGTGCACAAAGACTGGACAACCACCATCCTGCGCAAACTGCAAAACATTCGGTCTACCACATCATCATGCAGCGAGTGACAATAATTGCCCCAACTGCATTAACGCAATCTCTGGCCTTATTAACAGAACTAAATATGGAAATTGAAACTACCGATCATGAAGAGCACTTTCTCTCGCCAGGAAATAGTCCCGTGGACTGTAGTGATATGGCTTCCCTTAGTCAGTTTTTTTAGTAAAGATAGTTTCTCTATATTATGGACCCTAAATATCCGGAGTATGAAAGCAAACATGGATCAATTGTTATGTTACCTGGAACAAATTGACAACGAACCAAAGTTGATCGTCCTGACAGAAATATGGTTCGACCAACATTTCGATTACGCAGCGGTCTTCGCGATCCCTGAATACGACTTTCTCATCAGCACATCGACCTCAAACAAGGCCTGCCGTCTACGTTGCGAAAATAATCCACATTGAAAACCGCAAAGAACTAAGGATCAGAGGGTGTTCAATGATAAGTATTAATTTCAAAATTAACTCACACGACTATTATGTTATTGCTCTGTATCGTTCACATATCGGTGAAATTTCAGAATTTGTAGAAGACGTTAAATAAAATATTAAACCACTAACGGGAGAAGGAGTAACCATTTTTACAGGCGATATAAATCTGAATATTATTGATAACAACCCAGGTCATGAAATCACAGATTAGGTACTATGACTTTATGCATAATTCCGTATTTATAAGTTCAATTGATGTACCAACAAGGGGTAATAGCTGTTTTGGTCACATAATGATGAAAGCGCCTAGAGGTGAGTTTGCTTGTTCGGAATCAGCTACCATGTACAATACAAGTACGATGGATCATTTTCCCGTAGCTTTCAAAATAAAGCAAAAGCTTAGAAACACTGAATCTGCGCCAAAACCCAAATACGAGTATATTAGGAGAATTAATTATGATTCATTGCACGAATTAATGATGCATGTAGACTGGAGTCCTGTTTACTCAGAATACGATGTGAACCTAGCTTATGAATTATTTATCACAGTCATGAGAAACTGTATAGAGTTGAGCTCCACATATTTATATTCGACCGAAAAACCATAAACAGCGCAAACTAAAACCATGGATTACCACTGCCCTAGTCATCTCAATAAACAAAACGCTGCAAAGTCCTTGTCACATGGGTTTATTATTCTAATGGGCATACCTACAGAAATGTTGGCTGTTCATTTATTGTTTCATTCATGTGAAATAATTGAAATAGCTATTTCTGATGGTTTCCACCAATTTTGGCCCCTAAAACACGAATTAGGTACGCTCCTTTTTATTTTTATTTTTTTTCTTCAAAGTATCCTTGATCGTTGATAGTGCCAATTATTCGTCTTGATCCACGTGTTAACACTTTTTCTAGTATCATTATACAAATTGATGGCAATTTCAGACGTTTCCCAGGTTTTTGACTCATAAAAAATCAATTATGGGATCTGAACATTTGGTAGAACCTCAATTTTCCACTGTTTGGTCAAAATCGACTTCATATTCGGTCTTCTCGTCCCCAAAAACACGGAAAGCAATACCTCAAAAGCTCATGATACTAAAATGTTACTAAAGCACAAAACGCACCTATTTGTATACACATTTTCACTCATAACACCCCTGGGTATATTCCGATCGGGCTGAAAAGTTTCGGGACACATCTAGGGCCCAAATGGAGCATGTTTGCGAAAGAACGACTTTTTTAGACCTAAAATGAAGCCGGTACACGTGATACGGCGGACGGCGGACAGACATTGCATTTTTGGAATCTACGCACCTTGAAACGGAAAAGAAAAAAGTTTTGAGGGGGTGTTATTAAAATTTTTTGCTGAGCGAATACATAGGTGTATTATGCACAGAATGATAAACCAAAAGGGATAAAATGGGTAAAAAGCAACAGCGAAATCCTAATGATCAAAATCGAAGAAACGTATACACCAACTCGTAGCAAACTTAAATCTTTTCTCAGTCACGCAAAAAATTATTCTTTCAGATCACAACTTGCCGCATCTATCAACCGTTCTAAAGTATGGTAAACAATTAACACGGCACTAGGTAAAAATATCAACGACCCTATTGTGATCAAGAAATTAGTTTGTGATAGTGAGGAAATTCAAGACCCCGGAAAAATAGTCAATAAGTTGAATGATTTTTTTACCTCAGTAGGAGAACAATTAAACTCAGAATTCCAAAACTACCACTAACCAGAGATCTTCCAAACACGGCGTCATCTAAAATGAGTTTTACGACCACTACATCAGAAGAAGTGTTCAAAGCTGTTAAATCAATCAGGGGTGAGACAGGTCCAGGCTGGGATGGAATATCATCCAACGTGATTAAAAACAAGGCACTATTTTCAACATCCCCTCTTACTCACATGATTAACCCGCGTTTATTAGAAGGTGAATTTCCAAATTGCCTCAAAATAGCTATAGGTTGACCTATGTGTAATAAACGACCAAGAACACTAAAAAGCGATTACCGCCCTATTTCGCTGCTATCAAACTTTGCGAAAATATTTGAAAAAATAGCCAAGTCGCAACTAATAGAATATCTTGAATCCCCTATCCAATTTGGATTTCGACAGCAAATTGGAACGGATGATGCGTTAGTTAATCTAGTAACGGAAATAACAAAGGGGCTCCACGATGGAGGCAAAGCCATATCAATATTCGTTGATCTTACTAAAACGTTTGACTCAATAGAAACATCGAGATTAGTCCTTAAACATGAAAGAATTGGGCTTGATAAATCTGCAGTTAGATGGTTCAAATCACACCTCACAGATAGACAGCAATATGTGCAAATTCAGGATATTGATAGCAATCTACAAAAAATCTGCTTTGGAGTACCCCAAGGATCTGTCCTTGGCCTAATTTTGTTTCTGATACATATGAATGACCTATTTGCTATGAACTTGAGATGCAAATTTGTAGCTTTTGCTGATTATATATCTATTGTGATAAATGAGAATACCTGGGAGCTAGCGCACTCTATCGCAGGAATGACAATGAAGAATCTAAATGCTTTAGCACAAATAGTCTCACCATGAACCTTTCAAAAACCAAGTAGATTACATTCTCAATAAACAAAACAGGACTTCCTAATGTGACTCTAAACTCAAAGTACACAAGGAAAACTGTAGCGTAGTAAGAAATGTGTGCAGCTGCATGGAAATAGAAAGGCTGAATACAATAAAATACCTAGGAGTGCACGCAGATCAGCATATCAAGTGGAAGGATCATGTAGCTGCATTAGTCAATAAAATCAGGAAATCCATGCACTACTTTCTGGTGCTACGAAGTTGGCTAACGAAAGAAAACCTTAAAATGGTGTATTATGCTCATTTATATAGCATTTTAACTTATGGTATCATTGTCTGGAGAGGTACTTATGCCGTCTACCTTTAATAGTATAAACATAGCAAGAATACATTTTTGAGAATTGCAACTAATTCCCATAAACGTGCTTCAACTAGTTAACTGTACAAACACTTCGATGTTCTTACTCCCAGAATGGCTTTTATTCATAGAACTGTTTTATATGTACATAAACACCTGCATTTATTTACTAAGCAAGCGGTGATTAGACCGACGCTAACAAATGCCAACTATGTCCTCCAGATACCACAGGCACATAATGATTTCTACACTAGACAATGTCCATGGCTACCTCCCGCCCTATTTGAACAGTTACCGCTCCTAACCAAGACTTCAGCATCAACAGGAAAATTTAAAAAACTAGTTCTGGAATATTTTGAGCTTGAAAATAACGAAAGTATTATGATAAACAAGTTTAAATTAGGATAAAAATACACATCATCCTTCGTAGCTTTTTGTTGTATTGAATAATATTGAATATAAACTAATATTGTATTTACTAACTACTTAGGAATAACCTGTGGATACTGTCAGTTTTTGATCAATGTAACTCACTCTCCTTACACTTACGGTGTGCTTTGTCAATGAAACTGCTTATACATATATACGCAGTAATAAATAGCAGTGGAAGAGATGACGGGTAGCCTGGACGGGTCACTGACCTTAGGCTCATAAACCAACATAAGTTAAGAACTTGTATTATTTATATATACTCTATAAAAATCATTATATTTGTTGTATAAAGTTTTTGTTGAATTAAAAAAAATGAATAAAACAAAAATGGTCAATCATGGTGAGATAATGAAAACTAGTGCTGACTTCGTCGGGAACGTGTGTTTTGTTTCACAGGGTCTTATTTCAATTCCATAAATCACCTCCCGGCCCTTTCATAAAAGCGTCGTCCGAAACTCTCACATCTTAATTTATTTCAGAGAAATGCATTTGGATGGTAGGTTGGTTCTCTCCTTTAATGTTCTCATACATCGGCCTTGTTTTATTTTCCCAATTACTCTGGTCAGTGCAGGTCAAAATATGTTTTCCACGAAGAGCCTTAAAAATCCCATTTTGTGAAAACATAGGTAGGTACCTGAATAAAATGGGCAGTTATTATTATTGTTTTTCTTATTTATTTTTGTCTGAGTAGCCTTGATAACTGGAAAGCATTAATTATTTGTAAGAGGCTTTTGACAATCGGCATTTAATTTTTTTCAAAGCGGGGGAAAGGAGGCCGAGAAGAGCGGGGGCGTCACGCTGGGCAGCCTCCCTGACTGGAAGACATCTTTAACGGACTGGGCACATCTGTTTGCATTATTTTGTCCAGCGTTGACGGTTCGTTGGTTCCACACATGAATTCGCTTTATTCGCTACATCCAAAATCGTGTAGGTACTTTTCGCAGTGCGGGTTTTAGCTCTAATTGATATTATCGTATTTTTTTGTCAATAACGTCCTAGAGGAATTTTAACATCAGTAACAAACGGCTTGTTTTGACGCTAATGACCCATCCGAGATCTATCGTTAGATTTTACAACACCCTTTGATATAAACTCAATCTATCCAACTTTGATAACTACTCAATCTATTAATCACACTAGACCAGATGTTAACAGTCTTACTACGGATTTTGCTAGAACATATTGAAGGCGAAGGCGATAGATATGTGAAATGTCATAAACTGATACTAGTAAGTTTTCTACGCCATATTTCGTAGGTACTGTACCGTCCGATTGTTCCTCCAAAACTCGACTGAAGACTTTCGATAACAACTTACCTGAAACAAAATGAGAATACAGTTGATAGGTACATTCATAATGGACGTGATAATTTCTCATTAACATGAAATAATTCAATAACAAATAACATCGATCAGATTCAAGAGTTACCTCTCGCTTTTATGTTCATATGGAAAACAGTTGGCGAAGACAGAATGTACGTAGGTACTTGATAAACGCATATGCATCACATAGTATCTATAAACCCAAAAATGGTCCATTTTTCGGTCCTGGTTCGGTTTAGGATTGTCATCCAGCACTTATGTCACATCTTGTGAGGCCTATGAGATTTTAATTTTCCATAGGCTTCAATTAGGAGGGAGATTAGAGCATGATGACAATTCGAAAATAAACCAAGACTGAAACAAGTATGCATCATTAAAATATTTCATGTATACCTACTTATAACTACGAAACTACGAAAAAAGCCTGATAAAAACCACGTTGAACGGAATGATGGTAGCGTGTGCGCACACACGGACAAGGAGAACCTTCTAACGTCCTAATTACCGGTTCCATTCAGCCGATACTTCTAGGCGAAAATTCCATTGACCGATGGTCCCCACCGAATTTCTTAGAGATTGGTGGAATGATACAGTGTATTAGTATTATTTACCATCCCCGGAATAGGCCAATTTTGATAACCTTTTTCAAGAACAATCTACTGGATCTTGAAATGTACTCGTATATGCGATTGGTGTATTGTTATATCTACGCATGAAGAGACCCGATAAACTATTTTGAACATTAAACTCAGGAATTACGCCCAAATGTTACTGCCCAAATTTGAACGGTAATTGGGGTGTGGTTTTTTCATGGGACGGTAGGTAACGCGCGTCCAGTCTAACTGAGTTTAGGAGCTCCACCGAACTGCACGAATCAAATACTATATCTACCTACCGCCCACTTGAACGACGTTTTTCTGCATGAATTTACTCCCTTTAAAACCCATTGAGTAAAGTGGGTTATCACTCCTCGAAGACGTAGCCATAGACATAATCTAGGAAGCTCATTAAGTTGGGCCTCCAATTTCCCCACAATACAAACCAGTATAATTTCTTATGAGTAATTTTCTTCGTTCCATGAAGAGCATTCTGAGATGAAGACGCATTCGTGGCAACAAGCCAACACTGTAAGAACGGATAAGGTGAGGGAGAAGTGAAACCCCGCTATTTTTCCGCCAAAGCTCTCTCATAAGTGGCCTCTTGAATGTTGAAAACCGCATGACTAACCCTTTCGAGTATCATTGCTCTGTGTTGCTGACAAGGCCTTAAACGAATCATTCCATGTAATACATTATTTCATCATATTCATAGCTGTATGAACCTATAAGGTACTTACCTACGTAGTAAAACGCAATTGCTCATATTTTAATTTTATTTCGTTTATTTTGAAGTATTATACTGTAAAAGATAACTCGCCAAGAAAACCTCCTCAGCCGCAAAAAGAACTGATATCCATTTGGCCCGCCAAATTAGCATGCAAGGTGCTCCTTACCTCGCTGTTGACGTGTGTATAGAAACCTGTTCCTTCCCCCCAAACCTGGAAATTTCTTCCAACGCTATTTGGAAGAAAGGCGCGAGTGCTTTCCGCCTGGGAGGCGCACCTTCCGTCCTAACCAACTTGAAGGAGAGGATTCCTAGCGATCTGACAACGCATCTCGCAAGGTTTAGGGGAGTGAAATGGTATGTGATAGAATTTCAAAATTTGATATAAACAATGAGAAAATATTGGCTCAAGCTGAATTTAAAAAAAGAGGATATTCCTCCCCGGATCACTGGATACAGAAAGACAATTGTGGGAAGTATGAGTAAATATGTGAGAGACGGAAGTGGATGGATGTTTTTACGTGTAGTGTACACTGATTTATAAATTCATCATACTTTATTCATCATACATCCCTACGTCCAAGTCGATAGCCAATACTGATATTGGCGAATAAATGTGAGAAACGAAGGAGGTAACCAATGTTTCTTGTGGTCAATTTAAGCTGCGCTACTCCCACACAGAACCAACTGTGCCACATAGGTACTTCAGAAAATTTGAGAATAAAGTGGACATGAATGGATTTGAGTATCCTTTTAGAATATCTCAGATAGATAAATTCGAGCATCATAATCCAACCAATGATTTACCATTGTGTAGTAATAATTTAAGTACCCATCAATAATACATCAACGTTTGTTCAAGTTCCACTACCTATCAACAAACTCCAAAAGAGCCATCATTTTTCAAATGAAATAATATCACAGAACAACAACCACCCCCTCACCATGCTGTTGAAAAGCCTGGCGGCGCAAACTTCTGGGCACTGTGAACGAACGGCTGGACGTACAATGTTCCGGGTGGTCTTAAAAAACTCCCAAGTACGAGAACTATTTAAAACCGTAAAAAATACGGGAAAAGGGCGTCCTGGAGACTTCAGCCCCAACTTTTCATCCCTTAGGGATGACTGAAATTAATGCTGATCTTCGAGGACCAACTACACCCCAAATGGGACCTATAAACCGAATTTCGTCAATTTTGGTTCATGGTAACTAAGAAAAGTGCTCAGTACGGCGTACGGGCAGAAATTTTTTTATTACATTTTCGGATTCTACATACCTTGAAACGGAAACCATCAAACTTTGAGGGGGGGGGGGGGGGGGTCAAAAATTTGTTTTCATGCTCGATTCCAAAGGTTCATTATTGAAAATAACAAACCGAAATGGGGAGGATTCCGAGGTTATCAGCAAATTAAAGAGAGCAAACTTTGGAACCACGATAAACTTGCATGATATGCCATGCGTAATTTAAGTATACTAAAGTCTGCTATGCTAAGGCGTGCAGAGCAACCTCAGCAGAGCGTTATAGCTCTCTCACCTTGGATTCACCCAGATTCTCTCGGAACCACTCATATTCTCTTCAATTTTTGAACTCGTCACTCTATTATAAGTCTCTAACCTACTCGGTCTTCATACCGACTGCCCTCTTCCTCCCACCAAACAACTTGTGACAAGCGAGATGCTTTCTCCTTATTAGAGAAAGTTACAAGGAATGTTGGGGCTGAAGGAGACAAAATATCAAAAATTGCTAACTTTATTTGAAGATATAAGCATAAATACATAAGGGATGCACAATAAAAGACTGTAACATAACCTCGAGCTCGGAATAAACTGGAACACAATACATACAATTGTATACTTCAACCAAAGCAATTGGTTGGCTCCCTTCATCGACTTCCATACTCAAAAATTATGCGATAGATGCTTTCTCCTTATTCAAAAAACGCTGCAAAGTCCTTGTCACATGGGTTTATTATTATTTTGGACTTTTGGACATACCTACAGTAATTTTGGCTGTTCATTTATTGTTTCTTTCCATTAATTTTGGCCCCTAAAACACAAATTAGGTATACGCTCCTTTTTTTTTAACTATCTTTGATCATTGGTAGTGCCATTTAATCGTCTTGATCCACGCTCGTGTTATTTTATTTTTTTATTTTTTTTTAAACTATCTTTGATCATTGGTATTGCCATTTAATCCTCTTGATCCACGTGTTGACACTTTTTCCGTTGCTATTATCTAAACTGATGGTGATTTCAGACGATTTTCCAGGTTTTTGACTCATAAAAAATCAATTTTGGGAGCTGAACATTTGGTAGAACTCAACTTTCCACTCTTTGGTCAAAATCGACTTCATATTCGGTCTTCTCGTCCCGAAAAACATGGAAAAAGATATCTCAGAAGCTCATCTTACCAACATGTTGCTAAAACGCAAAAAGTACCTATTTTTACACACATTTTCACTCATAACACCCGTGGGTATATTCCGATCGGGCTGAAAAGTTTCGGGACACAACTAGGGCCCAAATGGAGCATGTGTGCGAAAGAACGACTTTTTTAGACCAAAAATGAAGCCTGTACACGTGATACGGCGGACGGCGTACGGCGGACGGACATTGCATTTTTGTAATCTACGCACCTTGAAACGAAAAAGAAAAAAGTTTGAGGGGGTGTTATAAAAATTGTTTGCTGAGCGAATACATAGGTGTATTATTCACAGAATAATAAACCAAAAACGCTGCAAAGTCCTTGTCACATGGGTTTATTATTCTACTGGACATACCTACAGAAATGTTGGCTTTTCATTTATTGTTTCTTTCATGCGTAATAATCGAAATAGCTATTTCTGATGGTTTCCATTAATTTTGGCCCCTAAAACACAAATTAGGTACCTACGCTCGTGTTATTTTATTTTTTTATTTTTTTTTAAACTATCTTTGATCATTGGTATTGCCATTTAATCCTCTTGATCCACGTGTTGACACTTTTTCCGTTGCTATTATCTAAACTGATGGTGATTTCAGACGATTTTCCAGGTTTTTGACTCATAAAAAATCAATTTTGGGAGCTGAACATTTGGTAGAACTGAATTTTCCACTCTTTGGTCAAAATCGACTTCATATTCGGTCTTCTCGTCCCGAAAAACATGGAAAAAGATATCTCAGAAGCTCATCTTACCAATATGTTGCTAAAACGCAAAAAGTACCTATTTTTACACACATTTTCACTCATAACACCCGTGGGTATATTCCGATCGGGCTGAAAAGTTTCGGGACACAACTAGGGCCCAAATGGAGCATGCGTGCGAAAGAACGACTTTTTTAGACCAAAAATGAAGCCTGTACACGTGATACGGCGGACGGCGTACGGCGGACGGACATTGCATTTTTGTAATCTACGCACCTTGAAACGAAAAAGAAAAAAGTTTGAGGGGGTGTTATAAAAATTGTTTGCTGAGCGAATACATAGGTGTATTATTCACAGAATAATAAACCAAATGTAACCATTACGATTCATTCATTCGTATGTTCAAAAACATATTTTCATTATGACCACAAGCGATGGTGGTTCAGGTGGAACACATTGAACAACCTATAATTGGCATAGTTTTGGTAATTTAGAACCTTCGAACCTTCGTTCATAAAACTTTTTTGTATCACACCGATCGATTCCAGTCATTCAACGCTAGAAAGGGAGGTGTAACTTATGGTAATATGTTGTGTTTCTCATTTCTTCTGATGATCTCGGAGTATTCCCGGATAAAAATATTTTGCCCAAGGGAAATTATTATCCATTTATAAATGGTTTCCTTCACAATAAAACTCACTTCACAATAACAAAACAACAACTCACTGAACAAGGAAAAAGTGAGTTGCATGCCGATTTTTCCCCACTCATTAGATCCCATCACATCTACCTATTTATATAGGTAAGAACCGAGTTTCGACTAACTAGGTTCAACTACTCTTCAAGGTCAGCACTCCGAAGGCAGGCAGATTAGCGATCATAGCTGACCGTTTCAAGAGGGATCGGTTGTTAGTTATCTAAAAAAGAAAAATCTTCGTAAAATACTTATATACATATACTTCCATCATGATCAGAAAGTGAAAGCTCGGGAAATGATAAAAAATACATCCCATATAAAATGAAAAAACAAAAAAAAATGAAAAAATTATATCCATTCGGATTATCAATCTAACGAGATGAGGGATTTAGTCTTGATTCGTTATCCTGAAGGGTTGAACTAGGTTCATAAATGTGGAAGTACTCTTCTATCTTGGATCAGTGGGTCGCATTTGAGCAGGGTGTTGCAGGGATATGAGGCCTAGTATTGAAGTTTCATCCTACGCCCCATTCACAACGCCTCCTCTGAATAGTTCAGAACCATTCCTGGCCATTGTACATCTCGGCAGACGCCCCGACGTTCCAAACACCATCAAAACTTCGAAAGCAAACCGCATCGGCCACTTTACTCCGCATTCATGCGGTAAATTGTTAATGATCCTGAGACCAACGCCAGTCTCCTCGCTCCCTTTCCAACTGTATACTCCAGGAAAACCCTGTTCCCTAAAATTCTCAAACAATCTAAATTGACCTTGGGTGCTAAACTAACCTTGGTATGTAGCTTAGGAAATCGATTGAGGGAGCAAAATGCGGAATGGGATTTTGATGCAATTTGTACATCTTTCTTGGATGATATTATATAGCATCACTAAGGGCTGTGAAGGAGTAATGAAGGGGACTTCGATTTACAAACATCACCTTGCCCTAGGGTGATTTACTTTAAAAAACGCTGCAAATCCCTGCACAAAGGTTTATTATTTTGTACAGAATACCCTTCTGTTACAGATCACAGCTCTCTGTATAGATAACCCGTCTACATACGGGTTCTGAAGGACGGCCCATGAAGGGTCTGAAGTTCTGAAGGAAAATTGTTGATGTGGAGTGAAATAGATGCCCCTTCTGCGTAGATCACTGTTTTCTGTGGTCAATACCTACCTTCGTGGTAAATTATAATGAACCGTTGTGTAATAACTTCCCCATCAATAATACTTCAACGGTTGTTCGAGTTGCAAAAGTACCGATCAACAAAATCCAGCCCCTTCTTGGTTGATGAACCGTTGTGTAATAATTTACCGTTGTGTAATAATTTACCGTTGTGAAATAATTTACCATTATGTAATAATTTACCATTTTGTAATAATTTGCCGTTGTGTAATAATTTGCCTTTGTGTAATAATTTACCGTTGCGTAATAATTTACCCATCAACAATACTTCAACATTTGTTCAAGTTGCAAAAGTACCGATCAACAAAATCCAGCCCCTTCTTGGTAGATGAACCGTTGTGTAATAATTTACCGTTGTGTAATAATTTACTGTTATGAAATAATTTACAGTTGTGTAATAATTTACCGTTGTGTGATAATTCGCCGTTGTGTAATAATTTACCATTGTGTAATAATTTACTCATCTATAATACTTCAACGTTTGTTCAAGTTTCAGAAGTACTTACCAACAAAATCCAATAGTCCATCACTTATCAAATGAAATAATATCGCAGAACAACCAACTCGACTTCATACAGCCATCCTTGATTATAATCAGGTGCTCCCTAGTGATGATTATCTGGGCCGGATTTATACCGTTTGATTCACGATCGGGTTGATGAAGCTTTTTGGGGCACACGAACTGCTGGACCTACAATGCTCCGGGTGGTCTCAAAAAATTGTATAGCTCAAGTCAAGTTTAATAACGTTAAAAAAACCATACTCTTCTATCGAGAGTTTTCGAGCTACGGCGTTCTGAAAATTTCTACCCCTATTTTGAACCCCTTAGAGATGACAATAACGTCGAGCTTCGAGGACCAACTAGACCCCGAACGGAACCTATAACCCGAATTTCACCGATTTTGCTTCATGGTAACTAAGAAAAGTGGCCAGTACGGCGTACGGCGGACAGACAGAATTTTTTTTATTGCAGTTTTGGATTCTACATATCTTGAAACGTAAACCATCAAATTTTGAGGGGGGGGGGGGGGGGGGGTGTGAACGAATTTATCTGTCTTAAAAACCTGAGGAGTAATGTTGGTAACCACTCCGCAAAGACGTTGCCGTGAGCATCAATAAGTCGGGTCTCCCATTCCCCCATGTAGCTAGTCAGTTTTCATAAATAGCCACTTGTGTGTTGTGAGCCTCTCGAGTATCATTGATTTTTGTGGCTAACAAGTCGCTGTATATATCATCCCATTATGCAATATAATCACGACTTATAGATATCCATAGTTGCATGGATGTTTTGCATGGTTCAATTTGTGAAATGGGTAGTTGATATTACACAGTTTTTTGTTCATAGTTCTGCTAATCGTAAACTATATCACCATATAGTTAACATTTAACCAGTTTATCATTCGAAAATTTCAAATAGACTCTGGCGGGTTGAGTTTATACCACACCCTTACTGAACATGATACTCGTAGCGGACTTTGGACCATGTCACTACTGCAGACATACTTTGGACGTGCGACATGACCGACAAAATAATAGTTTCAGCTGTAAGTAGTATGCACTGATCATAAAAACGAGTATGGACTGATAGTAGGCGCGATGGAAATGACCACTGTATTGACATTACAAACCCTGCCACTATCAAACCATATTTTTTTCGTATTCGGCAAATAGTTTCGGCATTCCGGAAAATAGTTTATTCAGAAATATTTTGTAAACAAGTACAACCTAACTATTATGCAAAACTGGTCATCAAGATCTACGATTTACCTATTAAAATACATCCAGAAAACTTGGCAAATTGTTTATTTTTTCCAAGTTGCGAAATTTCACAAACATAGCCAGGAGTAAACAAAGATGTAGAACGTTAATTATGTCGTCGAAAGCCATTGCTTCACAGCCGGAGATTGGCTCACCTGCTCATTTAGGAATAGAAAAAGGGGTTGTGTGTGGGGATCGGCGCGAAATTCTTTATCAGATTCGAGAGTCATACTGTTTTGATTTAAAAACCTCTTGTAACCCACTGTGCGCTGGTGGAATATCTCAGAAAGGAGCATTAACAACCTCCATCAACGCAGTTGTTGTAAAACCCCAGGTCTTTAACTTCGTGCCTTTCTACCCAAGACAGATCGATCGTATTTTTCGCATCCGTGTGGCTGCAATTCTCGTGGAAGTAGCCGGTCGATAGAGAAGAACAGTAACAAGGTGGCTTGGTTCCTCTCAAGGCGCGCACTACGTGAGCTTGAGAGCGCCGCTCATTTAGTGACCCAGGATCTGACCTGATTTTTTTTTTTTTTTTCATTCTCATATCGAGCTCGGAAAAGGTTATCAAAACACGCTGGCTCTTCAACACCCGTGAAAGTCATGGAGCTTGTCGATAGAGCCGGGACTTACGCAAGCTCCACCGCTAACAGGTTGTTTTTGCAAAATCGTATCGAATGCTTCAATAATATTCTTGGTTTGCACGACTGTAGGCAAATTTTCAGGCTCCATAAGTTCTTTCATAAATATGTATGAGCTCTAAAGATACAAGGATATTGTATTCAGAGACACTCATCGCCAAAATCTACTGAGAAACCATTTCATTCCAATCGGCATTGTCAGAACAGTGATTGACAGATCTTTAAGAGAAATATTATGGACTGCCGTGAATTTCAGCGTTTTTGAATTCAGAACATTGGGACTCCAATGTCATGAAGACACACAGGCAGAATTTTTTCTCAACAGTAAATCGTCTCTACTAGGTTTAGGTTGCGAATTGTGGCAATGAATGAGTGTTTCACTTTTTATTGTAATCCTACAGACAGCAGGGTTGAATACCGAAGATTTTTAACTGTAAGTTACATTGATGAAGTGGTTATGACTAAGTGAGAGTTTTGTGGAGCGACTGAGGTACCAACTTGCCCCACAATTCCCGAGGGATGGTGTTATGAAATGATGATGAAGAAGGCACCTCCGGTCTCTTTATCAGGAAGTACGGCGGATCTGGAAGAATATGAGAAGGGAATATGATATTTTGTGGGGAAGGTTGGATAATATTTTATGATGATATACAGTGAGGTGGACTTAGAAGGACTACATCCTGGCGCAAATCTTTCTGTCAAGGAAGATAGAGCATTTCTATAGCCAGTGAGCCACTTGACCCGTGCCCATTAATACGTGAGTGTAAAATTATTGGAGACATGCAATCTATTTCCACGAACTTGCTCCGGAAACTTGTACCTACTGATCATTGATCAGAAATCAGGGGAGACAGCAAACAAAAACAACTGATATTCACTGGGATTCATGCTACAGAAAAAATTATGGGTTTACTCATCGGTGATACCAAGTCACTCCATATTCTTCCATATGATGGTTGACGTTTGTACTGTGTAACAATACGAGCTTGGATATAATATAGGGTCGCGCCCGCCAAGAAAACCGAAAAACGCCAAGCAACCAAGAACACTGTTTACACGGCAGAACAAGTAAGTTTTTAACCCCACCCTCCATTACTCGGCCCCCTGGGGGTCTCCGGTATTGATTTTTCATTCATCCATTATAGAGAGGCCACTGAGGACGTGTACCAAATGTCAACCCTCGGGGCAATCAGGTGCCTGAGCAGTAATTAAATCTAAAGGGTTAGTTCCGCTAGTGTAAGAAGTAATATTACCATACTTTCCGGAGGAGTCCGTCGTCACTAGCTGGATGAGTATTGGAGGCGAGCGCTTTCGATGTAAGGACATCATCCTCAGGCCGTCGAGAGAATACTTATTGTATTCTCTTGACGGTCTGGTGATCATGTCCTTACACTTAAAGCTGTCGCCTACAGTACTCAACCAGCTAGTGACGACGGTCTCCTCCGGAAGGTATGGTAATATGAGGTGTGGAAGTTTGAAAATCGAAAGTTCCCGAGTTCTTCTACTTTTTTTTCTTGTTGTTGTTCTTCTTCTTTGCCAGGGCTACAGCCTCACAGACATAACGGATCGAGCTGAAATTCGTTACGCTTCAAGCAGGTCCGTTTTGTGTAATCCCCCCCCCCCCCCCCATTGCACCATCATTTTCGATGGAATTCGGTGGAATCACAGTAGAAATTATTTAAAAAATTTAGAAATTCATAAAACCCATGACGTATTTGACAAAAACTTGTTTTGCTGAAGGCGCATTCCCTCATATCTACAAAGCGGCACTGGTTACTTCTTTGTTCGAAGCAGGTGACCCGAAATTGCTCATCAATTAAGACCAATATCGCTTCTTTCGAACATCTCAAAAATGTTGCTGAAGGTGTAATTAGTAAGGTATTTGGATGCTAAGTAGATACTGAGCGATCATCAATGTGGTTTCAGGGCTGGCAAAAGTACGCAAAATTGTCCCGCATTGTTCACTTAATTTAAATAAAACATTGTAAAAATGATTGATAAAGGTCAGAAAGCATTGGTTGTTTTCAAAGACCTGTCAAAAGCCTTTGACACAATATCACATGGGTCGCTGATTTCCAAAAGCCGTTAATTCCATTTTTCCAAAAAATTGAGTTAGGGGGGTATCGTTGGATTCAGAGTGACCTCCACTTAATTCTGACACGGTTTTATGAGTTTAAAACCTTTAAAAAAGCTCCAAAATCGGAAAAGAAACGGTGTTGAGTTCCAAAACCCGTTAAATACTGAGCTCCTCCGGGTGCAAAACCCGCTAAATATTTCCAGCCCCAAAAGCCGTCAATTCGTATGTTAGAACCTCTAGTAGCCTGCGTCCAGTTTCAAAACCCGTCATTTTGTCCACCAACCTTTCCTACTAAGCTGGTTCTAGTTTTCTGAGTATGGAGAGGAGTTGGAGAGGGTTTTAGGAGCTCAAATTTTGCATACACGTTCGTAATGCTCCAAGGAAGTGCCTTTTGTGCAATTTGTGAAGGGGGAGGAATTCTTTTTGTTCCCAAGGCGAAAAGCCCGTGCCAGTCAGCGTCGAAAGAAATTGCAAGGTTTGGGAAACGGAACAGGTTTCTATACACACATCCAGGAGCAGACAAAAGTGATTTCAATCCTTTTTGCGGCTAAGGAGGTTATGTTGGCGGACAAGTTTTCACAACAGGGTTGTTATTCTTTTTGATGGGGGGGGGGGGGGGGGGTGGATCAGGTTTTACGAAAGCTATTAGGACGAATCGTTCTATGTGAATGGAAGAACTCAGATAGATTCTCTACAATAGGCCTACGCGTAGACAAAAAAATAAATAAATAAATAAATAAAAGTCACAGAAGAGGGTGATTCCAATCCACATCTCAACGCTGCCTTGTTTGGGTAACGCAGGAATTCGTCTAGAGAGTGTCAAATTGAATAAATAAAGTCACGGTTGCTTTTGAGGGGGCCTTGTCTTACTTAAAATCGAAATCGGACAAAGTGAGAGTCTAGAGCCAAACATTTCATATTTTATGGTCTCTTTATCTGCGTCTTTATTTGCGTGGTTGCTGGTGAAATGAGTTCCCTCATGCACGGAGTTTAACATTCTGACAACCCGTCACGATGACATCTTTTACCCTCTTTACACTAGAGGACGGATGTGAGTTGTGTAGGATGTCAAACTTAGTTATCAGTATAATGGTGATGATGTTTTGGGTATTTCAACAATGAGACAATGGCAGAAAATTTACCGCTAGTTTCTGTATCAACAATCGTTTAAGTGCGATAGTGAGAGCAAAAATAGAAGCTCTGTTACTAATGAAAACTAGTGAAATATTGTACTCCAGTAGTCCAACAATGCGCCGATTAGGTACGACATTCCAATAATGCACCGATTAGGAAGATATTTTGGAGATTGGTACCAAATATGAACTGTTAAGGTTCGTACAAACTCGTTCTTCGAGGTGTTCCCTACGGTACCGAAATAGGAAAGGTTATTGGAAATGAAATAAATAAATAAAAACAATACGATATTTTTGTACCGGACTTTCGTAGGACAAATTATGGTATCAACAGCCCAATTGTAAGGATGCAGAGGACGGTGAATTGTCTTGGCGTTGATTTTGATTTGTATCTTGAGAGTGAGGAAGTAATTAAGAGGAAATTGAACAGTTACTTTTTGGCCAACATTGTTTAGTCTATTAATTTTGTATTTCTTATATTGTGTTTTGTGTTAGCGTTGCGGAAGTCGAATCGATCATATATCAATCTTTGTCTTGTAAACATTAGTCATTCTGTATTGTAATTGGGATCTGTGATCCCGTAATCATTAAATAAATAAATAAATAAATAAATAAATAAATAAATAAATAAATAATAAAAAAATAAGAATAAGAAACAACTGCGTGAACTACTATAATAGTGATAATTCAGCTGGACTCGTTATAGTTGTGGGTTTTTTTCACGTGAGACTTACGTAGTCTCGCGGTAAGTGCAGTTACGTTGTTTTTACGTTTTTCTCTTCCAATAATAAAAAACCAGAAACTTCTCATTTTTTGAAAAAGTGGCAATCCACGCATGTTGAGTAGGCACCCAACGCGAATCAAGTTGGTTAAAATACCAATAATTTTAGACTTTGAACTCATTTTTCCCCAAGCTCCTAGGACGAACCATGATGGAAAATGAATTTGTGCTCATTCAAGGTTATTTCCTCACTACTTGTTTGGTGGGTATTAATGAGGATAATATTGCCAACCCAGCACTGGGAACGATCAGTTTTGGTTTATTATTTCCAATAATGAACCTTGGAGTCGACCATGAACTATCCCCCCCAACATTTCATGGTTTACGTTTCGAGGGGTGTAGAATACGAATATCGAATGCAAATATTTCCGTCCGCCGGCCTCGGTTTTTTCCTTAGTTCCTATGAACCGAAATTCACTTAATTTGATATATGGTTCCCGTTTGGGCTCTCGTTGGTCCTTGAAACTCGGAGTCACTGTCACTCAACTCTAAGGGGTGAAAAATAGGTATTGAAATATCCAGAGGAAAATTTTATTTTGAGCTGTGGGTTTTCTCGCATTTTTACTAAATACATAGTTATTTTTTTCTGAATTTTTGAGACCATCTGGAGCATTTTACGATGTCGTCTGAAATTTGCTATAAAATTTGCCCTAAAGAGCAACGTGTATGCAGGCATCAAGCTGGGTTGAGAGCGCACATCGCTTTTCTCTCGGCCAGATGGCCGCTGTAGCGGAATGGTCTAGGCGTCGGGCTATTTATCTGACAAAATAAAGAAGCATTCGACTGCATTTCACACATTTACACGCTTACATTTCCTTTACGTTCTTACATTTATACTCAATTTTTATTACATAGCTTTATGTAACCAATGGAATAATTTTGACTATCATTTCAGTTACCTACCAATTTAGTTATGTATGTAGGTGTCATTTTCCGGGCGTTGAATTGAGGTGCGTGCAGGATGGTACTCATTTATCCCGCACATAGACCATTAATGTATTAATTTTTTTTTGGTTACTGGATGAATAACAATCGAATAATTTGAGTGAAAGTCGCGTACAAGGTGCTATGGTAGATTGAAGTGGAAGTGATGTCCTGAGGGGAGTTCGGGAAAACTGGGTCGAGCTGACCAAAGCAGTTCCGTTTCACTGGCTCGTAACATCACCTTCCCCTATGAGGAGCGCCTGTCCTCAGGTGTATATATGAAATTCAGCCTAGGCGAACTAGAATACACTGAAAAACACTGAAGCCAAACTGAATAACACAGCAAACTGGAATTAAACAGCAAATAGAGATCTTGGAGTTCATTCGAAGAGTTCCGGAACAATTTGGAGTACTGACTGGTATTCTTTCAAAACGTTGCAAATAGTTTTCACATCCACAGTCAAAGAAGGGTAAGCTGTGAATATCTTGGGATATGCTTCTCATGGCAGCAAACACCAAAAGCAGATCAGAGATTCCTTGGAAATTTTTTGGAACGTCTCTAAGAATTGTCTGCGGGAAATGAAAGGCTTACTTTTCGATTGCAGTCAAGCGTAACTTTTGAATTTGATTGGTAGACGTCCTCTAGTTCGTAGTTCCTTTAATTTTTAAGTTAATGAAGGAAAGTCATCTTCGATACCCAAGCATACTTGCTTCAACCCATCTGACGTAGCAACAATTTAATAGGTACGCTGAATGGGAATATAGTACGTAAGAAGTGTACGTCTGGGAAGCTGGAATACTCGCAGCATTTCATCACTGAGTACAGGTTCTCTATTGCTGATTCTCCCTCCGCTTCTTTAGAATATCTGTCCTCACATGGAAGTGAAGGCGGAGCGAATTTCTTCAAAGTAGATTCTTCACAAAGTATCCGATCCATGAACACAGGTGGAGAGGAAAGGGGTAGTCCACCGTACTGTTTTCAACTTCGCAAATTCCAGCGAAGTTGAACGGGTTGTTACAAAGCAGCGAATTATGTGCTTTGTTAAACTGACAAGCAAATTGGGAAGTACATGTGCTGGAATTATGTGTCGAGGCAAAGCAGTTCGCACACAAATCGTTAGAAGGAATGCATTACATACCATGTCTCTTCAACATTCATCCCTTTTTTTTTCCCCCAATGGGACGGGTACCGAGCCCCTTGTCAATGAGACCTGAAAGATCTATTTGGACATCTGTCCCTATTTTCATTTAAGAACCCGGTTGATGGCCTCTTCTCTCACAAAGTGGAGGAGGCTTACGGGTGATTCTCCGGCAGCATCGGTGGCATTAATGAACCCCTTCCCGAAGTGTCGGAATCGTGTTGATGCTACAGCAGGACACTCACATAGGATGTGCTCTGCTGTTTCCACTGCCTCAGTACAGAGGCGGCAGATATCAGTTCTGGCTTTGCCGATGTTTTTAAGGTGGTTCCTTAGGGGGCAGTGGCCAGTGAGTAGACCGAGGATGGTACGAAGGTCTTTGCGCCTCATTGATAGAAGGGCTTGCGCCCGCTTTTTGGAAAAGCTTATCAGCCGCTTTGATTGTCGCAGCCCAGGGGTGTTGCTCCAATAAGCGGCTCTTTGTTCGTCTTCCCATTTTTTCACTTGTAGAGCGATAAAGCTCCTGGTGATCCCGAGCTGTGGTTCGGGACCATATGGGATGGACTCCGATGCCTTTTTAGCAAGGGGATCAGGGGTCTCGTTACCCTCGATTCCCTCATGGCCGGGCACCCATAGCAGCGTAAGTTTGTTGCCACGGGCAGCCTCCTTAAGGGAAGTCAGGCAACTCCAGGTCAGCTTAGATGTTATAGAAAAGGACGAAATGGCCTTTAAAGCTGCCTGACTGTCAGAGAGGATGTAGATCCTCGCGCCTTTGAGTCTTTCCCTGGCAACCTCTTGCGCACAAATTTCTATAGCATGGGATTCTGCTTGGTAGATAGTGGCTGCGCTGCCAAGGGGCCTGGCCAAACTAAAGTTTGGCCTATGTACCCCGAGCCCAGCCTTACTCCCCATCACAGACCCGTCTGTATACCAGACTAGTGAGCCTGGTTCAAATTGAGGCAGGCCTATTTTCCACGTCTCGCGATAATAATGACCTTGAAGGGAAGGTCGAAGTTCCTTCTTTCCAACATGAAATCGGGAACTGACCGAGTCACTGGGTCTGTCCTGATAGTATACAGTATACTCAGATGACTCTCTCTGTGTACAGGTGTCTTGATCCTCCCCAACTGCTGCATTCGTGATGCCCCCAGGTAGGCAGTCCTCTGTACATGAATGTACAAAGGAGTGAGGTCCAGAAGGACCTCCACTGCTGCAGTTGGTGTGGTATTTATGGCTCCTTTTATGCCTAAGCATGCCTGCCTTTGGAGTTTCCGAAGTGCCTCTTGTGCTGTCACTTGGCAGGATTTTTGCCACCATATCATTGAAGCATAGGTGACCATGGGTCTGACAATTGCTTTATATGCCCATGCCCTCATGGTGGGTGTCAGACCCCACGTCTTGCCGAGCATTCTGTGGCAGGACCACAATGCCTGTGTACCTCTACTGATCGTGTACTCCAAATGCTTGTTCCAGGAAAGCTTCTGGTCCAGCATAACGCCCAAATATTTGACCTCAGTGGCGAGGCTCAGCCTCTTGCCCTGAAGGCTAGGAGCTGATAGAAAAAGTTTCCTTCTCTTAGTGAAGGGGTGGTTTTCTCAGGGTTTAAATGAAGCCCCTCTTTTGAACACCAATGTTGAACGACAGCTAGGGCACCTTGCATCCGTTCTGACACAGTGTTGTCAAACTTGCCCCTTACAATCACGTTTATGTCGTCCCCATAAGCTACTACTTCGTAGCTGGCTTGAGATTAGATCTCAAGCAGTTCATCAGCTACCAGTAGCCACAAGAGGGGGGAGAGAACCCCTCCTTGGGGGCATCCTCTGCTGGCCACCACAGTGATACTCTCCTCTCCCTGTGTGGTTGTGATAACTCGGCTCACCTGCATTGCCTCTATCCACTTAACGGTAGGGTCATTTATCCCATTATTTCTCGCTGCTCTTTCAATGGATGCATAGTTGGTGTTATCGAAAGCACCCCCTATATCCAGAAAGCAGCAGAGGGCTATTTCTCAAGTTTCTAGAGCCTTTTCAATCAACACCTCAGTATCGGACAAAGCCGTCTCCGTTGATTTACCCTTTTGGTAGGCATGTTGGGCCTTATTCACAGGGTTAATTGAGAGATGGTCATCTCTGATCATCTGGCCAATTATCTTCTCCATGGCCTTTAACAGAAAGGATGTGAGGCTGATGGGTCTCTGCGATTTGGGCAGTGTGGAGGAGTTCTTGCCCGCTTTCGGTATAAACACCACCCTCACATTCCTCCACACCTCTGGGATGTAAGCAAGTGCAAAACTTGCGCTGTAAGTCTTTATGATGAGGGGAGCCAGCATGTCCAGGCCCTGTTGAAGCAGTGCCGGGAAAATGCCGTTGCCCCCTGCAGACTTATACGGTTTGAATGAGTTAATTGCCCATTTAACCTGGTTGGAAGTAAAAATCTTTTTGGCTTGTTTCAGGATGCCTCCGTCTAGCAGGCGGCTTGCATTGTCGACATCCGTCCGGGAAGTGTACCCCCATGAGCAACTCCAGGGTCTCCCTCGTGTCACTGGTATAACTTCCATCCGCCTTCTGAAGTAACCCAATTGGGTTTGGTCTATCCTTGGATAGAACTCTCTGGAGTCTGGCAACGGCAGAGGCACCCTCCAGTCCTTCACAGAAGCTCTTCCAGGACGACCGTTTTGTTCTTCGTAGGGCGACTGTGTACTTGGTGTGGTATCGTCTATAGGTGTCCCATTCACCGTTCCTCATAGCCCTATTAAATAACCTCCTCGTTAAGGAACGGAGTCTGGCCAGCTCACTGTTCCACCATGGAGCATCTCGGTTGCTCTTCTTGGTATTAAGTCTGCAGCTTCCTTCCTAAGCCTTGAGTATTGCCACATGCATTTGCCGTGCAGAGGAGTCTAGCTGCTCCGGCGTGCATATATCCCCATCGAGTCCATCAAGTTCATGCCTTAAGATGCCCCGATAGAGTGACCAGTCAGTATTCTTGGGAATACGGTATGTTTCTACTTGTGGCTGGTTAGTCTCCAAATTAAACATAACATACCTATGATCAGACAGGGTTATTTCGTCTGATACGTGCCAGTTAGTCCCATAGTTAGTTACAAAGGAACTAGCTAGGGTGAGGTCAAGCACCTCTTGTCGTGACCTAGTAACGAAGGCAGGTACATTGCCCTTGTTGAGAACCGTCACCTGGCATGCAAGCATGTACTCTAACAGATTCTCACCTTGTTTATTTGTGTTGGTGCTTCCCCATACAGTGTGGTGAGCATTCGCGTCGCACCCTATGAGGAAATGGAGATTCCTCTGCTGGCAGAAATCGACAAGGCGTTTTACTTCTTGGGGAGGAGCTTGCACCTCTTCACCAGGGAAGTAAGCCGATGCCAGCACAATTCTTCGGCTTCCTGATGGAGTTTGCTCCTCTAGCATAACTGCTGCAAGGTCCCTAGAAGTGAAATCTGGCATAGCTACACAGGATACACTATGATCTGCAAGAATTGCTGCTCTACACCTTTCAGCTTCCCTACAGTATATCAACTTACCTGAGCTTGAAGTTATTCCTTTTATTTTTCCTTTTCCAGCCCATGGTTCTTGTATCAGGGCTATGTTGAGTCCCCTCCTGGCAAAGACCCCACAGAGGGCGGCTGAGGCGGCTTCAGCTCTGAGGAGGTTTACCTGGACGAGACTCAGCCCTGATGAGGCGCTCATCGCCTTTTCCTGCTGCCCCTTCCCTTACCACGCCATTCTTCTGGGGGGCGGCCAGGCTTCCTCTTCTTCGAACCATGAAGCTCAGGCATGAACTGCTTCATGGTCCGTTGCTGACCCCCACCTCCCTCAGTTGAGGTACTAGGCCTCTGGGTGTTTGAGGTTGGTATGGTGTTTTGCCTCTGGGTGTCGGAGGTTTCCTGAGATGCTCGCCTCTGCATCCCGGAGTTGGATGGAGCATCTTGCCTCTGCAAATCCGAGGTCAAGGGAAGCTCTCTGCTCCTAGGAGCGTTGAGCCCTGGGGACACCGTCCCAGACGTGGATGGAACAGGCCCGGGTTCCCCCTGGGATGCCGTGCATTGCTCCGGTACAGTCCGGTGGGTCTCCCTGCCCTCACCCTCCCCGTATTTTCCCGTCTCCCCCTCTGTCTCGCTTGTGGCTCCACTCTTGAGTGACTTGGCTTTAACAAGCCTCAAGTTGGCTTTGCCAAACTTGACGTTCACGCGGCCACTGGTCTTTAAAATCTCAGCTGAGGCTATGTCCACAGACATGGCTATTACAGCCATGGCCCCCTCATTTTTCCTGGACAGGATGCGCCAGAGATCCACGTGAAGGCTGCGATTCTGACCCCGCAGGAGGGCAAGAATCTTTGCATCCTCATCGTGGGCGCTGGCAGGGAAGTATCCCATAACAACTTGGGGGTGTGGGAGCTCGGCTCCTTCTACCACGCTCAGCTTTGCACCCGGCCAGGGACGACCTACGCCAATGAGGCCCTTGAGCCAGTCGGCTGTCACCCTGGTGTCGCAGGTGATGGAGAGCCATCCTCGGCGATAATTGGAGTCCAGGAATGAGGGCTCAGGCCCTTTCTCATCCAGCTCCATGATCGCCTTCAGGATAAACTCCTGAATTTCGTGCATTTGCCCGAAAGTCAGCAGTGTCCGGGGGAAATCAGCATCAACGATGCCGACCTTCCACCCAGCAACTGCTGTGCTGTAAGAGCCACGATTTTCGGAGGGTTTAAAGGATACCCTCTTATTTTTAGTGGCTGCCTTCTGGCTGTCCGGAGTAGCGTCAGCTGAGGTTCTCCTCCTCTTATCTCCCCTTTCATTTGACGCTGCTCCTTGCTTTTTGCTGAAAGGCACGTGTGTGCGGGCCAGCACCACTGCTTCCTCAGGCGTCTTTCCCTGGCATAAATGCCAGGAGAAGCGCCTCTTGCCCGCTCCACTCAGGGCCAACAGCTGTTTCCGCCATTCAGGCCGCTGGACGGGAGGAGACCCAGGCAGTAAGGCCTGTTGAATCCCAGCTGAGGGCAGCATCGAGTCCCGAGGGGCCTCTGTTGCCGCACCCAAGCTGCCGTCCGCAACCTCCATGGCTTCTACAACACCTGATGATGGAGGACTATTAAGGAGTCTCTCTTCATCCTCAGTGGTGAAATTGCTTTCACCTGAATAAAAAAGATTTGTTAGGTTAGGTATAATTTTCTTCAGACATAAGGTTTAGAAGATCAGGGTTCTGTAAGGCCTAGAGCTCACCCTGATTGCCCTAGACCGGCACTTACTGAAACCGGGCGTCGCCAGGACCCGGAGTTCGCTGTTAATGGCTAAGCTCACCCTTAGTCACGCATCCATTGGCACAGATGTTCCATCTTGGATTGGTGGCGGGTCAAGAGAAAAGAAGAAAGGTTAAATACAGGAAACAAAGGAAAGGGTAGAGGGTAGAGGGGGAAGGAAAGAGGGAAGGGACATAAGAGGGTAAGGGCTAGGGAGACGCAGTTTGGATGTTTTCGTTGAAATCACGTCTTGGATCCAGAGGCTTTGTTCATGAGGGTATGGGCGTCAACTTGGTACTTGAGTGCACGTTTTACCAATTCAACAGCTTGTGAAATGACCAACCGACTTGGAAGGGATTGAATAAGTTCATCGAAGTTCCTATCCAATTTCTGTAGAGTGCGGCGGTAGTGAGATGCTAAAGAATGGGGCTTGAAGTCGGGTTAAAGGCCTTCAACCCTTCAACTAGGTGCTTCATTCGTATTAAATGGATAGCACATCTTACGCCCTATGATGAAAGTTCAACGTTGTTGTGAAATAGCATAGTCACAAAAACTTAACTGCGTTAGCACACAACACTGAAACACGATAATTAATCACGGAATTCCTTACTGGGAACTTATTAAAGTCCGCGAACATACGGCTGCGCCAAATGTAATGTTCCGGACGTTGAATTAAGCTGCGTGCAGGATGGTTCTCATAAATCCCGCTCATAGAACCTTACAATATTAATTATACTTGGTTATTGGTTGAATAACACAATGGAATAATTTGAGTGTGAGTCGCGTACAAAGTGCTACGGCAGAATGAAACTGAGGGCGATGTCCTGAGGGGAGTTCAGGAATGCAGGATCGAGCTGACCAAAGCAGTTCCGTTGAACTCGCTCGTAACATCACAGATCATATTCTATTCTAGGTCTTTTCAGATAAAAACATACTGACTGAAACATTACCATATGCTGTTTAAAAAAATATGTATATAAATATATTGTGTAGTGCAGTATGTATCTATTAGTAATTATGTATAGTTTTGTTATATAATGTTTTTAATTTGTTTTGCACTTCTTGGAGTGGTACATTTGGTCTAAAAGGGTTCCTGTAACTTATCTGTCCTTCGTCGAAGTCGTACGTCGTTGTTCTATTAGCCTGTTAGTCACTGACACTGCTGTAAGGGACTAAGCGGAAACTTAAGCAGGGTCACCACATGGGAAGGCAAGGCGGTAAGGGAAAGCGTTACTAGGGTAGGTTGTACACTAACGCGAAGTTTACGCTCGTCACATAGGTACACCACATTTAAATTTTTACTATTTACAATGTTACTTCTTAAATTTACCCTCGGCACATAGAACACACTTGAACGTAGTATACTATTTCCAAGGAATCTCTTATCTGCATTTGGTGTTTGCTGCCATAGGAAGCATATGCCAAGATATTCACAGCTTGCTCTTCTTTGACTGTGGATGTGAATACCATTTACAGCGTTTTGAAAGAATACCAGTAAGTACTCTCCAATGTTCCGGAACTCTTCGAATGAACTCGGAGATCTTCATTTGCTGTTTAATTCCAGTTTGCTGTGTGTTATTCAGTATAGCTTCAGTGTTTTTCATTGTATTCTAGTTCACATCTAGGCTGAATTTCATATATACACTTGAGGACAGTTGCTCCTCATAGGGGAAGGTGATGTTACGAGCCAGTGAAACGGAACTGCTTTGGTCAGCTCGACCCAGTTTTCCCGAACTCCCCTCAGGACATCGCCCTCCACTTCAATCTGCCATAGCACCTTGTACGCGACTCTCACTCAAATTATTCCATTGTGTTTTTCATCCAATAACCAAATAAAATTAATATTTTAATGTTCTATGTGCGGGATTTATGAGTACCGTCCTGCTGTCTCTCAGACTGGTATTCGAGCAGTTCCGTTAAACTGGCTCGTAACATAGCTGTACCATTGGCCAGCTCTGGTACACATTGTTCCTACAACTACTTGACGGACGACACACCCAAAATTCTCTTTGTGCACCCCCCTCTGGTTAGAGGTACGAGCCGCCACTGGTACAGCATGAATATTCTTCACATTATTCTTACTCCTAAAAATGGGGAACTATGATATTTGTTTCAAATCCAGTCTTGAACACTTCTTCCTCTCCAATTCACCCGATATACTGCCAAACCACAACAAAAATATTTCAGGAACGGAACCAAATGAATTAAACAAAGAAGAAATATATCTCGAGACGTGCGGTATCATCTATTCGGTATGGTAGATAGGAGCTCAGGAATCAGCAAGAAAATCTTCTCTAGGTACCACTACCTTTTCCATCGTTTTTATACTTCTTCCCTCATCACTTCCTCTACTTATCCCCAAAGCATTTGCCTAATAGGAACTGACGGCAGCCGTCGGGCCCCCGGTTGCCCTTTAAGCTTTTTACTTTCTTCCCAGTTGGGAGTTCCTCTCAGCTAAAAAAAAAAAAAAAATAGCTTTTTCTCGGCTTCCAGGTAAAGATAGGTAAAATAAAATAAATAAACCGGAATTTCGAAGAGTAACATTCACTCTAGCTCGAGTATTAAATATCGCATTATACAAGAAGAATAATTATCATGTTTCTGTTCTCACCCGTTCTCATCCTGTTATAGGAGATACCTCAAAGCATCATATTTTTAGAATAACGTTTTTTCTACAGTATATTTTTATTAACTTGAAGTTTTCGTTGATATATTCCGACTAGAACAATGTTTTCTTTACGATAAATCTTATGCTCACGGAAAACGTCGAAGAATTTTGAATACTTGATTTGGCGGCCCTTATACAGGAACATTCTGAGATCATGTGGTGTTCGGTGTGCAAAATTCCAGACTAATCACGACTAATCACGAAAAAATTCTTCTTGAATTCGCGACGTTTACGAATGAATAGATTGTGACCTTACGCCATGCAACTTCTCCGTACATAGGTATTGTTATGGTGGTGGAGGTGGAAACCACCAGCGTAGACGTTAAGTGCTGTCTACCTTAGCGGTTCACTTACTTCTATATTTTATCTTATACTTTTGGGAAAGCTTGTCTCTGCCCATCACTCTGTCAGCCCTATTACTGATGCATCTAGTGTCACACGGATAAATAATCCATCAGTTGGTGCAACAATATAGCTCTCTATTACACCACCCGAGTTCACTAATGTGTCGTTCACGTTGATACGCTCGTTACGGAGTCTAGATTTTGAAGAACAAAATGTTGTCATTCACGTTGATACGCTCGTTATGGAGTCCAGATTTTGAGGGACAAGGTGTAAATAAAGTTATAAGAATGTGCCCTACAGTTGTTTTAACAACAATTGTTAGGAATTGTGTTCGGAAGCGAAACAGAATTTATTTCCATAAGTATGTTTAGTTGTTTCGTTTCTGTGGACCTACAATAATTATGGAGTATCTCCGGCAAACGTTCTTCAGTTTCCATGGTGAACTCTACCTAGTAAACTAAGTGGATGTACAAACTTGGGTAGTGATGTTATTTCAGAACGAAAATGTAGGTACATACATTGGTTTGATTACCATCCACAAAAGGTCAATATTTTTTAATGAAACTAGATTCCACTCTGAGAACTTTGACACTAACTGCACTGCCCTAAGATTAGTAGTTCTTTTTCTAGGATTTTTCAAAATTTCCATAGGTTCTGACGTCATAGTTGGCGGGGGGGGGGGGTCCTACCAGCCGAGAAGGGTGCAATGACGTCAGAACTTCTGGAATCTTTGAAAAATCATAGAAAAAGAACTAGGTACTTGTCGTAGGACAGACCATTTGGTGTCAAAATTCTCAGGATGGAATCTACTTTCATTTTAAGGAACAAAATAAATTCGCGAGCATACTGCATTGCTCTGAGGTTCTATAGAATTTGAAGAGTCCACAAAAATGGTGCAAGGAGGAATAATGGTCATCATAAGCTGAAATATGGGTGCAGTCCGGGCATTAGGTGGTCGAAACGGGTTATTCAAATCGGACTGTGGCATTCTCGTTGATACAATAGGTATTTATTCAATTATAAATATATTTTTTAATTATATATTAATTCAAGGCGAAGAAGAAGAAGAGAAGTATACATTATTAGTAATGTAATGAAGATTACAGTGACCAAAGCTTAATACTGATAAACCGTACAGCATGATTACATGGAATCATCTGTCAGAATTTGAGTATATAAATCCCTATTTTAAACCTTTAAAAAAATTAAGAAGAAACTCGGTGCTCAGTTTTAAAGAAAATAAATCATTTAAAAATAATTAATGATGAAAAGTTTCTGGCCTGGATTTAGAAATTAAGTTGCTTCACAAGAATACTCCATACCACCTTTCTGGATGTGTAAGGCCTCCTATCGCGAAAGTACGGACTGACAAAAGGCATGAACTCGGAACTCTCGTAGAACCGGGTGATTGGACAAAAACTGATAATATAACATCTTCATGGGCTCGTTAATTAATTCAATGGACCACTTCAGACGTCGATCTGAATATCCACCGTGAAGCGTGCATAGGAATGATATTCCTTAGGGGTGATAACCCCTCTAACAAAACTAGCCACCTATACATTAGGATTCAGTTTTCTGTATATTGTGTATGTTTCAGAAACCGCCTTTCTTCCCTGTAACCTTTGAGTATTCTCACATGTTCAGCGTCCAGCTTCAGTTGTTTTGTGTCAAGGAGGGGCAGCGTGTTAGGGAGACCATGCGTACTTCAGAGCCAGAGAGTTATAATAATGTTCATTTTCTTGTACCGTTTGTTGTAGCGTAATGATACGGAGTGTGGATTAAGGATTCATAATCGTAGAAATTTGATGTTGTAATAAAACTGATACAATGAGAATTCCTCATACCATTTAAATAAATCATCTATTAGCTCACATTAGATCCTGGTGTTGTTCAATTAAATGAATGAATAAAGGCCCAAGGTTATTTTCCAGGACCGCCCTAATCAGCGCCCTTATCAAAGATTTAGCTAACTCTTCGCTTCACTTGGTAATCTTGATTAAAAGCGCTTCCGAACTTCCTAATTGAGCAATAAGCTGCTCTTCTCTCTCTTTTCTGGCCTTTCTTCTCCTACTAATTTTTTTTCGTTTCTTTTCAGTGTTAGTTGATACAAGATAATAATATCATTACCAGAAAACAATCTCCGCAAAAATACGATCCTAATTATGAATATAATCTAAAGAAAATTGCCGAATTATTCAGTGAAATTCCGTAATAAATCAATTCGAAATAATCCACAAGGTATATAACATCAACTGGTCAACAAGGTAGGTATATAATACTTCATCCATTGATGAACTCGGATAGATGGAGTACTAAATCTCAGCGCTGCCTGAGCGATAAGCGATAATCAACACGAAAACCGATCCGGAACATACGAAATCCACATTATCACATTTTTCTGGAGTGAAAATGAGAAGTGGAAAAAAAAGTTAGTTTTGCACAAAATGGAACATGAACAGCCGAATAGTTCAGGAAACACAGAAAACTGTATGAGGTACCGTTCTTTCTCAAGTAGGTACTAATACTTTTGATTTTTTCTGATTTAATTTATCAACCTTTGGCACATCTTTCCGAGCAACTTCCTCAAATAAGTGCATTGCAATTTGTTTTAATTGAGGTATTATCCACAGAATTCATGCAAGGATTGAGTTCTGTGCGCTGGTTGTACTAACATTCATCTTCCACACACACACTTCAACTTGTACCTAACTTGTACTCGTACTTAACATTCAACATTCTTCTTCATAAACCCCCCCCCCCATTCGTCTTAGAGCTACTACGAGAAGTCCTCTATATATCCTTTTCATGTTGCACAGGGCGGTGTCGGAGGATTTGAAGAACCCTAACAGGTTCAGTTCATCCCAATATTAAAAAATCGTCACTTCATGGGTTATCGGGATGACCGTAGAAGAAGCCAATGCAATTATTCTTAGTGCCTATGTTTGATTTTTCTATTCTCTTCTCTCGTTTAGGCATATAATTTAATTTAACATAAATTAATTTAATGATACTAAAATTGTAAAGCTCGTTTTTTTTCTTTTTAGCGAATTTTCGAAGAAAAGGAAGCTATTGTTCTCGGTCCAAAATTTTTAAAACTCGAATTTCCGAAAGATTTTTATACCAAAATCCGTTTCAGACTATCCTGAATTCCCTGCCGAAAGACACCAAAAATTATATATATATATATATATATATATATATATATATATATATATATATATGTTTATAACTTCGGACACAAAAAGAGGACACAGAGAAAGAAACTTACACTACGTCTGAACTTATATATATATATATATATATATATATATATATATATATATATATATATATATATATATATATATGTATGTATGTGTCATTCCAGACGATAACTCTCGAAAGAATTGAGATAAAAAGTTCAAATTTGCACGAAAAATCTGTCTTGGCAATCGACAGGCTAAGTTCGAAGATGGGCAGAATCGGGTCACCCTAAGGGGGAGTTTTGGGGAGTTTTAGGGGGGGAAATTACCCATTAATTCCCAAAATGAAAAAGTCTGACAAGTGACACCTCATTTTAAAGGTTTTTGTACGCTGAAAATGATGGTGAAATCAGAATTGCGATATCTCATTCCATTCTCAAACTAGAGCACTTTGAAGATGAAGGAACGTGGTTATTTCTTGAGATGTTCTTCCTGGTTCGTCTGCTCTAATCTGATAACGGAATGGGAAATCGCAATTCTGACTTCACCATCGTGTTCAGCGTTGGAAAATCTACAAACCGAGGTGTTACTCGGCAAAAAATGGAACAAAAAATTTGTTACGTACCCAATACCTACTCTTCTGGTATTCAAAACATTTTTGATTTCCCCCTCCCCCTCCTTCCACCCCAAATTTTACTTTGCGTAAAACTACTCCTGTTTTAATTTTGTATCAAGTTGGGAAAACATTGGCCGAAAATTAATTTTCAGAAAATTTTAGGCGGAGGAGGAAGATGCCGAAAACTTCGAAAATTCGCTCTTATAGCCATGCTGCATGACTGTGGTTTTTTTTTTTTAATATTATTTTGTAACCTTGCGATAGCATACTGGGTATAACTGCTCTGCAGCTGCAGCTCTTGTCTTGTCGACACGGGTCTCTGGCCTATGACGAGCAATATTATTCAATGTATTTTCTATGTCTTGTATGCCTATGTTTTTGTTGTGAATAAATTTCTCTCTCTCTCTCTCTCTCTCACTCACTCTCTCTCTCTCTCTCTCTCTCTCTCTCTCTCTCTCTCTCTCTCTCTCTCTCTCTCTCTCTCTCTCTCTCTCTCTCTCTCTCTCTCTCTCTCTCTCTCTCTCTCTCTCTCTCTCTCTCTCTCTCTCTCATCAACCTACGCTTACGTATTCTCGTTATTTTTTACTCAATCCGAAACAACTTGTGGGCACTGATAATATCCAAACTGCTACAATATTGATTCCTTCTCATGAGTCAACAGAGTTACAGTCATGTGGGGTTATCCAGGGTTCACTGAATAAATATGTAATTCTACTTGGATTACGTATTTATAGCGCGCAGAAGGATTAAAATCATGAAACCAAATAATTGCACTGGCATCCAAAGTAATGCACGTTGAGCATCCTAGAGAGAAGAAAAGCGGACCAGCAAACGGGTATATGATTTTACCTAAAATCAACGGAGAGGATATGAAGGATTAGTGATTATGTTTGAATCGGTGGAAGCCCGCGGCTTTTCGTTTCAACTGGTGACTACGAAACCAATTATGAACAAGTCCGTGAAGACCGGATTTTTCCCCCGTCCACGGCCCTCATGGTCAACTAGGAGCTCAAACAATCTAGCTCAAGGAAAAGGGGACTATCCAATATTAGACTTCGATCATAATATATGACTTCAAAGCTGTGAAATGGGAGGACGTTGATTTCAACGCTCAACCCTGTTATAAACTTCATCCGTGGCGCGCGGGCGGCAGACCACCGCCCTAGTAATAAAAATGCGTGTATTTTTTGCCTCAGCGAATGTAGGAGCTCGGGAAGTATTCTCTATTTAGACTATGTGTCATCTGATGGCAGTGTCCTCCTTGCGGTTCGCGTTTACGGTCTCTTGTCACAGTCAACAAGGAACTTTCCGAGAGTGCTTTTCCGCGGGAGCTTAACGTCGTGCCCGATAACGCAACTTTTTTCCTTCGACCATCGAAGCAAAACGTAATGTACCAATTTAATACTTTTCGTAGGCTTACTTATTAGCCATAATTCAATACTAAATGTATCTAACAACATTTCTGACTGTAAATACCTACTGCAGTGATGAAACAAAACAGGACAAAAACTACTTCTAATTTAGGGACTATTCCGAAACCAATTATAGGTAGATTGTGTTTTAGTGAACTGGAATGATACTAATCATGTTGGAACCCCGCATTTATTGAAATGAAATGGGTGGTATGGGGATGGAAGGGAGGGATGATTTCAATTCCTAACGCTTGCCTGTTACGTTACCCTTGTCTATACATCTGGACCTTACGCACTGTAGTTCTCATCACTTCTCAGGGCACGTTTCTACAAGCCTGATGATAGGTACCTACCTATTTGTCGATTTCTCCTGAAGATGGAAAATGTAGCGGATGGAGAAAGGGAACGATGAGGGGACGACCAACTGTTGATTATCTACGTAGTTCGAGCTAGTCGCAATTTATGCTGTGTAGTAGGAACATTAATTAGTTTCGTGCGGCTAAAATGTTACGGTTCATGTTTTAGGTAATGAATTTCTGTCACCGCTTAAACATGTGTTATTGATGTTTTTCATCAAATATATTAAGATTTTGGAAATTAAGGATGAAGCGGCATGTAAAAAGACACAAAATCCGGGAGACGGTGAATTGCTACCATTGCGCGCGGGCTGGCGCTACAGAAAGGGGCGCACCCGGATGAAGGGTTAGTGTGGCCGGTGGGGTAAGTAAACCTGGAGGGGGGGGGGGGATAAAATTCTTACAACAATTTCTATGCAGATTCCGTGAACCATGTGAAGAGGGAGATCCAACCAGCACCTCCTCAAGGTTTCGATTGATCACTTATTCCATGTAGTTACTTATTGGATACCCGTTCTCAAAATGTCTTCATGGTTAGACAAAAATATAGGAATTTTGGAATGACGGAGGAATTCTGGAGATGTGTATTACGTTGCAACTCTGCTGTACTTTGATAGGTACGTTTGGGATTACGAGTGTGCACCAAACACATGATGAATACCTTCCATAGCACTAAGTACCTTCTCGTGTTAGTAGACGTGTAGCCGGACGGACGACCCCGCACCACCAGTTTGAGCCATGTTGTTCTCACCTCGGATTCGATGTATCACTGCATGTACTTTTTTGGGTTAGCTGTGTTCGAAACGCCTTCATGATTAGACGACATAATTATTTCTGGAAATCCTACCGGATTTTCGGGAATTCATGGAGGGATTCCGGTGCGGCGTGCTGCGATTTTTTTTTTTTCTACGGGGGAAACAGTGGGAAAATCTTGAAAAAGACTTGTGAGGTTTCACTCACTAAAAACCCACTAACCCTGATCCTCTTGACCTAATCCACCCCGGAATCACTTGTTCAGCATTACTTCGGAGTGGGGTCGATCACTGGGCGGAGTCGCCCTCTTCTGATCTCTTCTTGCGGTCTCCAGTTTATTGCTCACCTGAGGATCAGGTCGTCCAGGTTTTTTGCCTTGAGGATTCGGACTATGTAGGACACAATCCTCTCCCAGGTTTCCTGCCTGGAGATCATCTTCCCGATCACATTAGTTGGCGTGATTTCGCCCTCCTGTTCTTCTAGGATCTCCTTTTCCCTGCTCCATCTGGAGCAGTGGAAAAACGTGTGTTCGGCGTCGTCGTTTGGTGCATTACAGTACCAGCACATTGTGGTGTCTGCTAGCGCCCTTCTGTGCAGATAGGACCGGAAGTATCCATGGCCCGACAGGAACATAGTGATGTAGAAATCCACTTCTCCGTGCCTCTTGTCAAGCCATGGGCGCACCTGTAGAATAAGTACGTGGGTACATGCCCCCCAGCCATCAGTTTCTCACTCATTTTGCCACTGCTGCAATGTTATTTCTCTCTCCTCTTTCTTGATAAGGGATCTTGACTCCTGTACGGATCGCCGGAGGTAGATACGCTTCCTCTCCATTGCTAGGAGGTCGATTGGGATGGTGGCAGCAATGATCCCAACGGCAGGGAAGGAGACGGTACGGTAAGCACTTGCTATTTGTAGGGTTCCTCTCCTCGGCACTGACCGAAGGAGGTCTCGGTACTTTTTAACTTGTAGGGCCTCAGCCCACACCTCCACTCCATATAAAATGATTGCCTCGGCTATGGTCATGAGCATCTTCCTTTTCTTGGGCGATGGTCCACTGATGTTTGCCATTAGCCTCCTCAGGTTTGCTGCCACTGCCGCTGCTCTTTCTCCTGCTCGCTTGATGTGCTCTCAGAAGGTCAGCCTGCAGTCGAGGGTCACTCCCAGGTACCGCACCGAATGAGACGAGTCAATGGTTTCGTCCTCCACCTGAAATTGGGTGACACGGTTGATGTGCCTCTTAGTCAGTAGCATTATTTCGGTTTTGTGTACTGCAAGCTGCAACCGATGCTCCTCCATCCAAGGCATGACTCGCCTCATTGATTGGTTGAGCTTCCACTGGAGGCCCTCCAGAGTATGGTATTTTATCACCACCGCTACATCATCAGCATAGCCCACCAGGAACACATCCTCTGGCATGTCCAGCAGGAGGATCCCATCGTAGCTCACATTCCACAGATCGGGCCCCAATATAGACCCCTGAGCCGCCCCACTGGTGATCTTCTTTCTGCACACCTTCCCCTCGGACTCATATACTAAGCTGCGGTTCTTTAGGTAGTCACATATGACGGCCAGTAGGTTTGATGGAAGCCCAAAGCGCCTCTGGAGGGTGTTGATGATATCCACCCATCTCACAGAATTGAAGGCGTTCTTCACATCTGGGGTCACTACCATGCACGTCTGTCTTGTACGGTGGTTTCCATGTTCGGTATCCCATGCAGCTGATACCACCTCCCTCATAGCGCTCGGGGTTGATCTTCCCTTGACAAAGCCATACTGCCTGCTGGCAAGGCCATCTGCAAGGGCGATGGCTTCCATGATTCTGGGCTTGAGGAGCTTCTCAAATAGTTTTCCCGCAGCATTCAGCAGGCATAGTGGTCTGTAAGCTGAGACAGAGGATGGATCTCCTTTTCCCTTATCGAGCAGGAGGTGCTGCAATAATATAATATTGCATTCTTCTGCTGAACATGAACACATGTAGGATTACGAGTATGCAACAACCTCCTCACATATATCATGAACTACATAGTCATGGTACTGTGATATATTCATGCAGATTGAGGCTAGATTGAAGTGCAACAAATTGAGTAACCTATTTCCTTTGAAGATCCTTTACTTCTAGTGTAGTGGCTCGTGAAATGGGGGTAGCGGTTCCATAAGATTTCCGGGATGGTCGCAAAAGGCTCCCAGTAATGCAGCCTTGCGTTCGAAGGGGCGCAGGCGGTACACGTACAGCGTTACAATTACCTACAGACTGAATAGATGGTGGGCCGATTGTGCATAAATGTGTTAATGAGGTGAGGGAAGGAAAATGATGACCTCTGCTTATAATTAGGAACTTGCACACTTTTAATTTTTATTTTTTATTTATTTTTTTTTATTGCGGGAATCACAAGTGGATTGAATTTGAAGACGAATGGTGAAAGAAAGATTTGTTTCAGACGTGCAAGTGATCTATAAAAATAAATAATATTTGAATTTCTGAGAAATGGCCAAAACGCCCGCTTCAGCTGACTCCGCCCACTCCCCGAGTGTGATGTCACATTTCTCGTGTCTTCATGTGTTGACCCACCACCCACTTCCTCTGTGCACTTCACGTTACTGAATCGTTGGCTGTGTTCTCGCGACTTTTTGGTGCTGTTCATTCAACTTTCGCGCTGTAATCAATATTGATGCAACAATAATTCCAATAATGGACAAAATACCTAAAATGAAGGATGGGTATGAGGCCTAGTCCTTCAGCTTACCGCCTCTCAGTTCATTTGGCGAGTTCATGTCAAAAATAAAACTTGAGAATTTCGAAATGAAAGGAGTGAGGATAGATGACGAGGCAAGCTGTTATTGTGTGAATCAGCTACTAGTAGCTAATGTAGTTCTCTATAAAATTGTGTACCGAACTAACTTGCCAACAAAAGGAATTAATTCATAGGTGGCTGCAAAACGCATTGAGTTCTTGTTGAACATTTTTCTCAGCGATGACCATAATTCGTAGGTACCGTTCACCTACATTTTTGTACAACAGGCGTATTCCATCATAGCCTATCAGTTCGCCACAATACCTAGGCTAGCCTAATTATACTAGATACCTATTATCGAACTATTCCTGACCTAAGTTAATAAAGTTAGGAAAGGTGAGAGACTTCCCAACACTGCTGTTACTAATCATCAAAATAGACTAATCTCGACTATCTAAGAATAGTAGGTAGGTACGTTTCACCTACCTGCCAGCCAACTGTGTATTTTCTATAAAGTTCATTATGTTGCTTCGAAGTCAACCGTTCATTTTATTACTTACGGCTCAGAGTGGTTGTGGGTGGATGGTCTCACAAACATTTGATGACAGCAAAAGAGCGGAGCGGAGTGGTTGTGGGTGGCGGCGGGAGTTTTGGTGGCTTATGGCAGCTGCTGCTCATTCGTCATAAAGCCCTGCAAATCCTGTGTGCTTATCGGTGGGAAAGAGTGGGAGTTATCTATACACCGCCATAAGGGACGTACACTGTAATGCATGCACTATTCTACGGGATATTTTAAACCATAGTAGATACATTGTAATTAAATAGTGTATATATAATGATACTAATATTTTGTAATAGTTGCAATAAATATTAACAGTAATTAATTAATAAAATATGGATGAATTGAACATGAATTTGTGAAATAGAATTTGAAAGGAAGAAACGGAAAAAATCTGACACAGAACTGAAGTAAAATTGAATTCAAAATAACATAATAGCGTCTGTGGTTGATGAAGTTAGAGTTATCTAGTGATACCTATAGATTGCTCAGGAACGTCGATTAATCGTGGACCGACACGCTAGTCTCTTTCCCTTTTTGATTTTCGGCTGTGTAAACGCAAACTCATGGGGAGCGATATTTTGTAGTAGCTCTTGTCTGCCGTAGTAGGTATGTTTTAAAAAGAAGCTTGTGTCAACTCTAAGAATTCCTAGTTAGCATTGAGTTTGAAAGGTGACCTAATGTTATTTTCGGTAGAATTTTTCACTCTATGAGCTCGCATGTACTATCTAGTTGAGCTTTCCCCTGATCATTAGACGGAGAATGTTCTCAAGAAGATTGAAATGTTATTTGAAACGCTGCGTTTGAAATTCAGCTGAGTTCAATCTCATATCAAGGGAGAGGCAAGCCATTACATTGTGCACAGCCCCGGTTTTCCAATATACTTCACTTCGCGACTTATACAGCACCCCTCCAATCAAAAGTTGCCTTCTGCTAAGAAGTTTGCTCCTCCCTGGCACGAACTTGAAGCAAAGGATAGGTGATCGGACGTTCGTGTCACGTTGCGAACTTTGACACCTCATTTGCACTTCCGAAATAGGTCTTTCCTGACGGAAAAACTCCCTTAGTCCTTGACTCTTCAAGCAGTTTTTAACGGATTAGTTACTGCTCAAGTATCCGGCCCCTCTGAGTGGAAACTACGATACCTTGTAGCGAGCGTATACTTGCAACAACAAAATGAGTTTTTGTAGATCCAAAATTCCACCAAATTGTCAAAATGAGCTGAAAAATCACCAAAAGCTAATTTAAATACACCACACATGGTACAGTTTGAGTGATTCGTGACAGAAACTGGGTTCGTATAGAAGAAATGATATGTAACAATGTGTGTTTAGCTATTGCTCAATGTTTTCTCAAGTACAGTACTTTACAACAAAAGCCAAAAACCGATTTTCTCCTTTTCAAGTGAAAAACATTTAATCAAGGACGTACGAGTATTTTTAGGTTCAGAAGAGCTTGATTACTCAACCTTCCGATCAGCTGATTTAGGATCTCAATTTTCCAATTAGCTGATTCGGAAGTCAATATTCCACTCAGATTCGGGAGCTCTGCCATTCGACTGATTTGGGAACTCAATTTGTCGTACGTAATCACGTAGGTTGACACCATCAGATGTTCATTGCTAACAATCAAATATCTACTTGCACGCTCCTGTATACCTCTTTGTAGGTACTAAACATTAAATTAACATGATTTTAACTTCACTTCGCTCATTACAACCTCACATTACAAACCTCTATGATAATCAAAGACGATAAAGAAAAATGCCGTTTATTGTGTACTATATGGCATAGTGAATAGGGGAAGGGAAATGTTGACAGAGTGAAGTTTTGAGACCAGCTGACAGCTTCCCAATGAGTGGTGAAAGAGTTTTGGGATATCACAACTGTGGAAGTTACTGTACGAACATAACAACGAAGTGGTTGTACGTGAAAATTATCAGAACAATGAAGTCCAAATGAACTGAAGTGTTGAGGGCCCAACGGCCTTATCAGGTGGAATAAACCGTTCCCGTGAGATCACCGAAGTTAAGATACCTCGGGCGTGGTTAGTACTTGGATGGGTGACCGCCCTGACAGGTGGTGGCACGTCTAAGTATGAGCCATGTAGCTGTTGGGCGAACCCCTCTCGACTCTAGCGGGCGAGGCAATGAGTAGCCAAGTAAAGAGCGAAATGATCAGATCGAATTCTGATCCTCCCACTGGAGGACAGCTGATCACGTCTGCGACGCTGGCAGGGCAAGCGGACGAAAAGTCCCAGCCTGGAATGGCTGTCTACTTTACTTTACTTTACTAATGAAATGTTGAGAGTATTAAATAGGACAATTAGCGGACGAAGCGTCGTTCTTCCAAACACTATAATTTTGTTGACCCCAATTATTGGTACCAAGGAGATATCCAGATTCGTAACTCTGCCCTCTTTTTCTTTTTAGGTTTCGCGTATTATATCTAATTGCAAAAGCCTGTTCACCGTGGCCACGTGTCCCTGTATTTATGGTGTTCCGATCCTCCTCCCATAAATGCTGTCGTCACCCCTGTCGTCTCGCTCCCAAGAATTTTCAAAGTTGTCCCTGTATTTATGGTGTTCCGATCATCCTCCCATAAATGCTGTCGTCACCCCTGTCGTCTCGCTTCCCAGAATTTTCAAAGTTGTGGACGTGTCGTTTCCACTTTCCCCTGCTATAGAAAAATTCCGTTTCCACTTTGCTAGCCTGTCCACAGTGTTCTTTCTGTACTTTCTGTATCACCTACGTAAATAGACGTATCCTTGATATTTCCTTGACCCTGCCCGAAATTCCCCTTGGTGAAATTTCTTACTTTCCTTCTGGTCCACAACTCCCAGTCGCAACGTGTAGGTAGTTGTTTGAACGTGTAGTTGAATGTTACGTTTTGATTTGATACGATTTCTGTGACTTTTTCGTTGTCAAGGTTGGCCCTACTATTTGTGTGTAAGTGATCTAGTAACTTGACTTCATTAGGCGTTTTCTCCCGCTGATCCACCGTCGTGACTTTAATTGGTGTTGTGTCGTCAACAGCTATCATATCAGCATATGGAGTGGGACTCCTGAGCACGATCGATGGTATTTGCATTGAACCTGCATTTGTTTGATATTTTATCACTTTTTGTTAGTGTAAAATACTTTGTTCTCCGTTGTTCGGAGATGAACTGCGACGGTTCATTTATTAATAAGTCACTAAAAACGTTTTCGCTTTTTTCCCGAATTGTTTCCAAATTCTTCTGCTGCTACTTCGTTCAGCGGACGAAATATCGATGAAAATGCAGCCAGCCATACTATCGACAGCGATTCTCATCTTCATCCATATCGCAGATATATAAGGGTTGCGCCAACGATGTGGTTCCCCAGGGTTCTGACATCCGAAATTAATCTCTAATTTCTCTAACTCGCAGAATTTCCATACATCCCACCGCTGTCAAAACTGCAACGACTCACGAAATTAACGGACCGTGGCATCCAAACACAAACCGAACTTTATCCTATCAGCCACAGTTGGTCTCACGGAGATATCCTAGATTCTGAAGAGTATTAAAAACATGCGGCCTCACCGCTTCTGAGGGACCAAGCAGGAAAGAGGCTCTATTTTATTTACCCAGGAAAATGGAACAGTGGATCAATCAGATGGGTAGATCAACAGTGGATCTTCTCATCTCTCATACTAGGCATGTATCACGTATGACCGAAATTCATAGTTCCACTTAGCCTCTTTAATGGTGGCTATGGGGATCGAAACCGAGATTAATTTTATATTCTTTCATCGATCGGTCTTACGTAGAACTCACAAAGGGAGACCACCATAAGTATTTCAATATTCTTTAATGGTTTACCTCACTCCACTTACTATTTCTCAGCCCTACCATGTGGTTTTGTGAGTGCGTGCCACCGATTAATCACACTGGACGGAACTAGCTAGCTACATAACTATGACAAATCACAACAGCATGAGATGATGAGAGGGTGGACATTTTGATTTTGAAGATTTCCATTCCGAGTCCCCCCCCCCCCCCTCCCAGGAAAGCCCTAAATCGAGTGATGGAGCCGGCCCGGGAATTACAGTTTCATAAAACATGGAAAACGATACCTCACAAGCTCTCGTTCACTAAAACCTTAAATTTTAAAAAACCCTACTTTTACACACATTTTTCACCCATAACACTCCTGGGTGTATTACGATCAGACTGCCGTGCTTGGGAGCACAACTAGGGCCCTAATGGAGCCTGTGTGCGAAAGAACGACAATTTTAGACCAAAATGTATGGTAAATGTAAGTCAGAAACTTTGTTAGAACCTCAATTCTCCGCTTGTTGGTCAAAATCGACTCCATATTCTGTTACCTCGCGCCGAAAAACATGGAAAAGGATGCCTCGCGAATACCAAAACAACGGAAAAACTCGACACCAAACGGGACCTGCAAACCAAATTTCATTAATTTTGGTTCATGGCAACTAAGGAAAGGCGAAGTACGGCGTACGGCGGGCGGACAGAAATGTTTGTATTGCATTTTCGGATTCTAAATACGGAAACCTTGAAACGGAAACCATCAAATGTTGTGGAGGGGGGTTAACTTTTTTTTTTCCTTGCTCGATTCCAAAGGTTTATTACTGAAAAACAATAAACCAAAAGTAAAAATAAAATTCGGGAAAGGAACTGGTGAAAAATGAGCCAAGGCGTTGTTTAATTGAAATCAGATATCGGTAGATTGATATCAATACAGCTATAGTTCTGGTCCTGTTTTCAGTGAGGAGAAGTGTCAAGATGGTACAGACAAAATAATGATGACCTGAAGAGCGCATAAAATCTTCCGGCAATTACCTCTCATTCGAATCACATAAGCCAAATCTACCTTCCGCCTGTAAATTATGCATCAATCACGCTTGGAGTCTAAGCATTATTTTAGCCCAGTCTTTCCCAAAGCGGTTTAATTTACAGTCGTTTTCATAGCTGAGTGCCAATAAGGGCTACGAATGAAATTCTTGTTCTAAAACCCAATGGTGAATCACAACACTAGTATTTTAAGTCAAACTTAATTATCATCGTGTTTAAATTTACAACACGATATCTCACTCGCATTATATTAAAATCGTTGCGTTTAACTGAGCATAAATTACATACCGGCTAATTATTACACTACGGTTTATTATTATGTATAGATGCCCGTTCTGTGTAGATCACTGTTTTCTATGGTCAAAACCTACTCTCCTGCTCCCCCCAGGGAAGTCCAAAATCGAGTATTGGAGCCGGCCGGGGAATGATATTTACATAAATATTCGGTAGATTCAACTATTATTGATTATTTGTTGTTATTTTTTGTGCTTGTTTGTGCTTCCAGTGAAGATCGGGGCGTTCAGGGTGTAACCTAATCGCTATCCCTTCTTAACTGTTGATAATATCGCTAGTCTAGGAGAGGGAATCTCGAGGGTCCACCGTCTCTCTCCTGACTCTGTCACATGGTAGCAGAGCGTGGTTTGATAGTACGCGCTGAGTATTTCACCATACACCATCCACTTTTTGAGGGCTCACCAGAAGGATAAGCGCAAGGTTTTCCAGAAGGATTCCTTTACAGACATCCTGTCCCTTTTATAACGCATACATATATTGGCCTCCCTCCCCCACCCCCCACCATTCCCCCTTTTGCGCTCATTATAACTGTACATATTGAGCTCATTTTAAGGTGATTGATGCAGTGTTCCAATTTACAGGTCGCGATAGTTGTTCCATCATAACGATGGAGCTTGATCACCTAGAGGCTGCCCAGATTATCATTTCACTGGACAACAACCTCTGACAACATTTTTATCCGCCAGTACTCGTATGCAGGAGCTTCGTTCTTTACCAGTAAATATTATTGAGGTAGTATCATTACGATGGAGGTTAGTCACGTTGATGTCGTTCAGGTGTCCTTTTCTAAACCAGAACATCATACTACTTTTCAACCCCCCTTTCCGTCTCACACTTCTGATACCCAGAAAGAGGTGGGAGGAGTGTGACGGTGGCCAGTTCTGGAGTTGTTTGTGCTTCCAGTGAAGATGGGAGCGGTCAGGCTGAAACCTAATCGCTATCCCTTCTTAACTGGTGATAATATTGGATGTCTAGAGAGGATTGGAGACTCTCGAGGGTCCACCGTCACTCTTCCCACTCTATCACAACATCAATGACAATAAGTTAACAGCAATAACTCATACCAGATTCATTATGTCGACAGCATTACGTATCACTATTGGTGAACTTGTGTTTGAGTAGCTGACATGAAATTTTTAGGTTATTAGATGAAAGCGAACGAGTAGGTGAAGAGCTAGGTAGGTAAGTAAAGAGGAGTTAGTAGGTAGTTATTGACCTGCGAGTTGGAGCTGCACAAGCCGTGATATCTGGCCACTTTGGAACCTATCGGAGCTCGCCAAAAACAACCCCCTTCACAGGGCCTGTGACGAAGAGATCCTCCTCATCACCATTCGTGGTTCAAAATCGCTCTCGTACTGTTCGCTATGCCACCAATAGCCGGGACCAGTATCATCCTCATGGGTCCTCTGGGCTATTTCTGCTGCTGCCGCCGTCGAAGTACAGAATTGCTTTTCACTAAAGGTTCTCCACCTACTGGAGTTCCAAGACGCGGACAGACATCTTCTGCCATTAGTTTTTTTTCGTAAGACCATTCCAATGATTCAACGTTCTGGCGATTTCTCCGCATTTAACATTCCGGGAAATTTGCTTCATTTCACCATTGGGCCCCAACGAGACCTACTTCCACCTACCTACGAGTCAGCATATTATATCATTTCATTTTATTTTTATCACGGAGTATAGTGCATAATCTATTGTTTCCATTCCTCCTCATTCATCGGTTTTAAAGAGATTAAAACAAGAGTGTTTTATTTTAATATATTTCGTTTTGTTGCGCTCGTATTTCTTCAGTTCTGGTTTTCCTTCACCGAATCCAAATTTGCATAATTAATGGTGAGGTCCTTCGAAATAATTGTCTATAATCACCAGGCCTATGGTTCTATATATTAGGAATGCTAATTGAAACTAACATGACCGTTTTTCTGGCACCTATACAGCACTTGTTTTATCTTTTTTGATGAGAAGCCATTTGTTGGCAAACCACAAAAACTTGTAATTTTTCTCTTTCTTTGCGATGTTAGCACTAGCTAACAGCTTACGGTTTGGATAATTAAGGCATTGACTGACATACACTTTCATTTTTTCACCTTCAAGGAACCCGAAATCACGATTAGACAGCAGCGAAATCCTCGCCTTGAGATTCGTGATTTGTTTTCATACCGAATAGGGGTCGAATTTGGATTGATGGAGGTAAAAAATTGGTAATAACGGCTAAAATCAATATTAATTAACCTGGTGCTTTTTCATTTGGATAATAACAATATTTTCATCAAAAAGGAGTGTGTAGAAGTTGACTTTATAACGGTCAAAAATAGGTTAAAATGGCTAAAATCATGGACAAAATTACATAATTTCACGAAAAGTGGTATGGTCTCTCGCTTTATAATCTTTTCACGCAATAGGACGATTATTTCCTCGAAAATTCGCTCTAATAGCCATGTTGCATGACCTTTTTTTTGGAACCTTCTCCACGGCAACGAGACCGTCTGTTTACTTACAGGGTTAAATAAATAATATTCAAGACAGATCTCCCAGATTTAAGTACCTACCAACACTTGGTCTCCCAGCCAACACTCGCGCGAAAATGTAACAGTTCTAGTGAGAGTTCAACCGTACCACGACGCAATGCAGAATAAAAATTTGAAGAAGCCTGTTTGCGTACATCCGTATATTGCTGATTCTTCTCAAATCAGACTCGCAGTTATCAGGTATGACTATAATTGGCTCAAAAGGATATCATCCAACAAAATGCCGTACTTCCTAATTCAAAAGTAAATGTCTCCACGGTTAGAGTTTCGAGCAGTCGATTCGTCAACACATCGAATCCGGCTCATGTCTTCGATTACTGACGACAATTTGACAGGGGATGGGTATTACTAATACAAGATGTAAGTTTGTTTTCCTGTGCTGAATTTCGATTACCGTCAGACTTTGAGAAACATAGTTATTATTTAAGGTACTGCGATACCTACCTACCGCATAATGGTCGAATTTGAGAACCAATACAAAACACATGACCATACTAAATATATTCGTCAACTGCCGATCTATGGAATATTTCAAGTAGTAGCACAAAATTTGAACATACCAGAATCTGTTTTAGAACCTAACTAGACTCTCGTCCGTCAGTTTATTCCTTGTGTCCGTCAGTAACTGTTAGTTTTCCGTTTTTTCAAACGATTTCATTAAACTTCTTCCTGAACCCCAATTATTACCGATGAATTCAACGCGACATAAGTAGGCACGTTATTGGTACCTACATTATATATACGGTTTTATTAAAGTAAACAGCTATTCCAGGCCATACCGTTTTTTGGTGAGAAATTTTTTCAACAGATAGCAGCGCCTATGAGGTAAAATTCTGACCACTCCCGCGTCAATGATGGTACCTACCTTAGATCAAAAATCATCAGTATCAACTAATCTACGCGGAATTAAAGCAAGAATAATTCGACTGAACCCCTCATATTTATATTGCTCGTCCAATCAAGCTATCAGTTCGATTTTTCATTCATTTATTATTACCGTATGGTAACAATTTACTCGGAATCGTATCATCCAACAGAATGCCGTATTAGGTTACCTACTGTATAGTTCACGAGTAAAGCTTTCTAGGGTTGGAGTTTCGAGCAGCCAGTGCTCGTCAGTGCATCAAATTTGACTCATGTCTTGTATTTTTCGATTATTGAGAAAAACTTGACGGAGTGTTTCATTATCATTTTGCTTTACCTACACGATACACGGTTTTGTTCATTATTATGTGGTGAATTTTGGTTATGGCGTCAGTTGTGAATATAACACGACGACAATGCTCAAATTGTAATTATCAAATACGCATCGCTTTCAGCTGCAATAAAATCCTATGATATCCAACCTATATTCAACAGCATGGGATCACTCATGGTGTGGCGATAAGTGGGTTGATCATGCAAGTACTTTGTGGGTAAGCACATGAAAATATAAGAAAAAAGCACTAAAGTTTCGGAACGATACCACGTAGAAAGTTCACGTGGCGCGAAAGCTGCACGTGGCATCGGAAAGGCTGAATTATACGACTCGTCGGTTCAGTGTAAATATAAAGTCAAAGCTATCAATAGCTCAGTCCAATTCAATACAATTAAATTTATTCAATCCTCAATCCAATTCAATTTATTCAACAACAATTTTTCTTACAACATACCTAGTATGTGATCGAAGATCATCAGACGATTGGCACATTTATAAGGTCTATACTGAGGGGTTCATGAGCCTAAGGTCCTATGAGAGGGCCAGGCTAAAACGTACAGTATATACAGTATAAATAGCGAATTTATGGAATACAAAACACATGACCATGCTGTACTTGACAATATTTTGCAACCCCTGCCAATTTTTGGAATATCCCAAGTTTGAAAGCCAAAATTTGAATACATTAGCACGAAAAACTGATCATCATTCAATTTGACCAGACTCTTGTCAGTTTTGATCCATAACTGACAGTTCCCGCGATTTGTAGCGATTTCATCAAACCTTTTTCTGTACCCCAAATATTTCTGGCCTTTGAATTATGTATAACTAGTCAGGCAAATTACAGTAATCCGTCGTTTACATTGTGTGGCTCAGAAACGCGTGCATATTAATCTTTCATTGCTGAATGGAAAAATAGTGCTGAACATCATTTTACGATTCCAGAATTAAATGATGAGTGAATGAACACAAAAACCTGGGTATGCTGTGTATTTTAGACCATCAATCAATTGTTATATTCCAAAATTGTGGTACTTTTAAGCTCTGACAATTTTGTTAGTAGCTATGTAGATTTTGAAGATTTCTAGAGTAATTTTTTTGGAAATGTTGTCAACTAGTGGTATAATATATCGAGGGTGTGCATGCACATACGTGTGCTACCCTTAAATGTAACAAACTGATACCCCTTAGGTATTTTAACAGTCATTCAGAGTTGATAAGTTGCCGTTACGTACGGAGTGGAGTCGGAGTCCGGCTCTTGCGGCTGATTGTTGTGGCGAGAACGGCGCAGCCTGAAGAGGGCGTCCCGCACCCTTGATAATCCGTGGCGCGCCAGGTTTGGGCCACTGTTCACCCCATCGGTTTCACTCGTCGACTCTTCGAGGTGTCCGACTCGCTCACCAGCGGCTCACGCTCCCGACTGACATCCGCTAGTGGCGTTCTTTCCAAACTCCCGCCGCCCCCCAACCGTCCTCCTCTACATTCCACCGCCCCCGTGGTCTCAGTAATTGGTGCATGGTTGTGGGGTTGTGGGACGTATCATCCGAATTTCGTTTAGACTTCGCTTGCTGTTCCTCATTGTCCTTACGTAATTTTCTTTTAGCGAATTCTCAAAGAGACTGAAGCTATAATTGCAATGAGTACAACATTTTCAGAACAAGAATTTTTGAAATTTTTTTACAGGCAAATCCTTTTTAGAGCTTCCTAATTTCATCCCTAGATTTCGTACGGCCGAACAAAAGGTTGAGCTAGAAGGATGAGCAATTTTCAAAAATTCCAAGGGGCTCAAATTTGAGTTTTTAGGGGTATAAAATCGATAAAAACGGATAAAAATGTTTTTCTAATAAGAAAAGTGGGTCAAATTTGACTAAGGGTCAAAAATCCGTAAAAACTGCTAAAATCACGAAAAACTTATACAGGGTGATCCGATCGTAGATGCAAAAAAAATTTGCGTAACACTGCATCAAAAATGGAGTAAAATGCCGCCAACCGCATATTTTTATCTCAATCCGTTCTCGAGATATGATTTTTTAAAGGTTTTTTCAGGAAAACCGTGTTTTTTTCCTTTTAAACTCAAACTTCTCCGCTTTACCTCATTTAATTTTACTTTTTGACCTCATTTTCGGAATCAGCGTTAAATTTTCCATACTCATGGTGTACTTCACACAAGACTACAACAACAGCTCAAACATTAGACGAATTTAAAAAAATATAATGTTTGAAATTTTAAAAACGTTACTATTCCTCTCTTGAAAACTTTGACATTTAATAAGCTTTCCAATGGTATGATCAACTTTGCGATTATCTTGTTTCTTTGATGAAAAATTCAAGTTTAAATGCAAGAAAACGTTAGGCACCTCAAAAGGGGGAATTTGATCAGAGGGTAGAAAAAATGTAAAAAAAGTTTTCAATGTTTTTAATTGAAAAAAAATTGAGTCAATTAGTTCCAATTTAGTTAGGTTAAATGCAAGGAAACGTTAGGAGATTTTATGTTTTTTGTCATCAGGGGGAGTAGTGACTCTGAACAATAAATTAGTTCTAACGTTCAAAATCAACTCATTACAGTCTATCTAAATGAGTTCGTCTATCCACCTGTTTAAACAACAACGTGATGTGAAGTTATTCCCAATGCAGTTTGATGTTAGAAATGGCACGGTTCACTAACCTACAGTACGCCGATATACATTTCGTGTACGGGTTGTGCAATGGAAATGCGCTTGCTGCACAGCAGTAGTATCATGCTAGATATCCTGGCCGACGGGTTCCAGATTCTCGGGTATTCACGGGAACTCATCAACGGTTTATGCTACTGATGTACAAGATGTTGAAGATTTAAAGAGACGAATTCAAGAGGCAAGCGTGACGGTGCAAGAACGTCTGACATTCAACGTGACAGTGGGACAAATGCGTAAGCGTGCTAGAGAACAACAGTGGGCATTTTGAAAACGGGCTTTCCTAATTACCAAAAAACCTGATTTCGAATTGTAAATTGGCACTATTGACTCAATTTGTTCATTAAACATTAAAAACATTTTTTTACATTTTTTCTACCCTCTGATCTAATTCCCCCTTTTGGGGTGCCTAGCGTTTTCTTGCATTTAAACTTAAAATTGTCATCAAAGAAACAAGATAATCCCAAAGCTGACCATACCATTGGAAAGCTTATTAAATGAAGAAGTTTTCAAGAGATTTGCCAGTTTCCAGGATTTTTTCGGAGGAGTAGTAACGTTTTTGAAATTTCAAAAATTTTATTTTTTTAAATTCGTCTAATGTTTGAGCTGTTGTTGTGGTCTCTAGATGGTACTTTTCAAGACTTGAAGTACACCATGAGTATGGAAAATTTAACGCTGATTCCGAAAATGAGGATACATTGCCCGTAATGTATATAAGAAACAATGGGTAGGTAGCAACCTAATCTTAGCTCAATCAATCAATTTATTCACACTATTCTTGAGACACTGTTATGAAGATAACTTCAGCTACTCTAATGTACGTAAGCTGTTCATATTGCGTCAATGGTAATGAAATTAGGTAATTAAATTGCACAATGAATTCATCGTCATCGTAGGTCAGTTACTCATATGTACTTCCAGACTATCTGCAATGAGTGAGACTGAGCTATACGCTACCGTAAGGGACATCCACTGTAATGCATGCATTAATCTACGGGATGTCTTCACTTACATACGACGCTTTCGGTTGGGCTAACTCTCTAAGGAATGAAACCACTTGGACATGCAGACGGAAGAAGATCAAAGGATCGGAAGAAATATAATTCGCAATTTATGAGGTTTCAAGTGGTCTCAAGGTGCCACCGCGGGCGCATTGCGACTCACCCAGGCCCCAGCAAGTGTTGCGACTCACACCCAGTCGAGTCAAAAAGGAGCTGAGTCGCGACTCCCACCCGCCCAGATCAAAAATGATATCTTCCCTTTCTCCGCAAAATTCCCTTCACCAACCCTCACAGCCACATATTTCCCTTCCCACTTTCAGACTTGGGACTGCCACCCCCTGGTCGCCGAAGCACCGGGGTGGTGTGGTTAACAATTTTGTGGTGTGCAATCATCTCATCTTGGAACTTGTCTGTACATCTAAAGTTGACGTCTTGATTTGAGACTCGTCGAATAAAGCAAAAAAAAGTAAACATTTGTGGTGTGCAATCGACCCCCGAGACTTATCGGTATACATCTGAATTTGTCGTCCTGATTTGAGCTTGTGTAGCCATGACCAACGCAACACAACTGGCTATACGACAAAAAATTAGCAAGAATCCCACTGGCAGATTCAGGAAGGGGTCCACTAGGTATTAGTGATCTCGTACCAATTAACCTAATAATGTGACTAGCACAGCTATTCCAGCAGAATAAATAATTTACACTCGAAGGACCATAATAGAAGATTACCAAGGTTGCTGATAAATTATAACTCATAAAAGGTCATTACCTGGAGAATGAATTTGTAATGGTAAAGTCCTGTGCAGACAATTTTGGTAGGTACACTGTAGAGGAGACTGGTCGATTCTGGAGCGGTGGCTCGGTAGGTACTCACTGGAATCACTTCTTGGTTTCAGTTCTCTTCCAGCTCTCATCGGAGAAACAACGCGAGTTCGAAACAGTGTTTGTAAAAAAAAAAGAAAAAAAAAGTGCAATTCCGCCTCGCGCAATAGCGGCTACGGTGCGAGTTTTCGCGACGAGGTCGGTCGAAAATGGAGGAATCAGCAGCTATTTCTGAGGTGGATACAAGTGAATTCGCCCGCTTGATCGTCGACGAGGTAAACCGCAATGAGGGAGGTCTTATTGAATTCTGCCTCAACAAGGACAATAAAATCAGGAAAAGCGAAACTATCACAATAACAGCATATGTGAAGCAGATAGTCAAGAGAGTTCATGACCTGGCATTGCAATTAACTAAAACTCATGGCTCTTATGTAGAGGCGAAAAGAGTGATAAAAGAATTATGTGAGTCTCTGGAAGCAAATACTCTCTCCATACTTGAGATGATTTCAAAAAATGAAACCGCAGACCAAGGCAACGGACCAACCTCATATGCGCAAATTCTCAAATCTAAAGCAATTAAAAAACCCCTGCAAACGGACAACAGCGTGGTAATTTACCCAACGGACAAAGCGTCTAAAAAAAATCCGGAAGAAATTAAACAAAATCTGAAGGCAGTTTTCAATCCGGTTGATGAGGGTGTTAAAATTAAAGCAGTGCGAAATTTGTGAAAAAAGGGGCTAATAATTCGTGCTGCGGGAAAAGAGGATCATAATGCAATTATGGAAAATAATACACTCAAAGGAATCGGACTGACGATCTCACGCCCAATGAAAAGGTTACCACGACTGGCATTTTTTGGAGTTCCTTCGGAAATGACGGAAGAGGAATAATAAGGGAAAGCCACGTTAAACTGAACAATATGGAGGAAGGTGAAATAAAGGATCAAATGAAATTTGGCTTCAAATTTGAGAGAAAAGGCGGCCTAGCTATGAACAAACATGAGTGGTCAAGCGTCGAAAACTTTAGTAACTCAGTCAGGAGTCAACATGTGCGACGATAGTGTCTAAATTGAAGGAGGAAGAAAGGAAGACAAAGACGTTATTTTTCGTGATGATTTCAAGTTCGTGTTCCAAAAAATATTGAAAGGGGGTGAAAAACGGTGGGTTTGTTCAAAAAGGAGACTCAAGTGCAAGGCGTATTTAAAGACCGTAGGCAAAGAAGTAATTTTTGCGAACGATATTCATTCAGATGACGATTCTACCGTGGGCGAGTGGTTACGATGGTCTTTCGGCTTACCATACTTGGATGCTGCAGAAGTAAGCAACGGAATCTGTGACTGGATCCTGGATTTGCCCCAAGGTAACAGTGCAGCTAGACAGTATGGTGAGTATGGGTATTCACGATGTTTATGTAAGGGACGGAGCCAACTACCCTCAACGGATGTGGGCGTCCAGAACGAGCGATATGACTACAAATGCTTGTGAGGCATTTCATTCGTCGTTTCGAAGAAACTTCAACAGTTGCCACCCAAACATTTTTCACTTTACCGACGTCCTCTTGTCGTATCAGTGCGACATATACGCCAAGGTTAACACCCCTGCAGTTCGTAGACAAACCCCTACTTCCAGAACGAAGAGAAAATCTTTGTGGCTAGACAATACAATATCAAAATTTGACGATGGAACCTACACTCGATACCAATATTTGAAGATGGTGTGTCCCAAGCTAGCCGGTATTTTTTCAAATGAAACGATAAAATTGATGTCTTATGCGATTACCTACCCTTGAACGATGTATATCTATAATATATTGATACCTATACGATTATATACGATCTATACGATTACCTTCGAACGATGTATATCTACATAATACTGATAGTATAACACATTTTTTGTCGTTGACGTCCTACTTCCCCTACATCCCTGCAGAACAAAGATTTTCTTCCCGACGATCCGGGATAGGCTTCGAATGGACCTGCCCCCGTCATGGAGACTGACTCTCTTGCTGACTGGACACGGTAGATCCCGGGAGTGCCTCCACCGATTCCACCTCAGCGAGAACTTGTCGTGCCCCTGTTCAGGCGAAGTGCAGAACTGGGAACACATACTGTTTCGTTGTACACTTTTGGAGGAGCAACGTACGCACCTGGAGAGAAGATGTGTCCTGCAGGATACTGAGTGTCCTATGCCGATTAAGGACCTAATATTAAACCACCTGCAAGATGTGGTAGTGTTCGTGAATTCCATGAATATGTAGTCACTCTAAAGTGTGAAGGTTCCAACAGAGTTTGTTATGAACAATGGACCCGTAAAATATGCTAAAAGATTAAGTTATCAAGATAACGATGTATTTAATGAAGGATTTTGTCGTGAGTCCCTCCCGGGAACACTCCTATAATATTAAGTTCTCACCAATATCCAAACGCCAAACTAAAGCTCCGTAAATAAAGATATGAGTGGGGACAGGCGACAGAACCCAGGGTTACTCAACCTGGGGCCCCACTACCAGCTCCCTGCAAGGAGCTGGAGGGAGAGGCCCCCAAGTACTATAAAACCCCGGATCCTGGAGCTCAAGCTTCATTCGACACTTCCTCTAACCAGCTCTCTCTTCTCTCTCTTACCTTCCCTCTCAGATGATCGGTTGACTACAGCCGCCTGAGAATTTCACCTCCTCTCTCCTCCTCCTTGTCTAGATGATCGGTTGAATACAGCCGCCTAGACAAGGGACCTCTCCTTTCCTCTCCTTTACCTAGATGAACGGTTGACTACAGCCGCCTAGGTAAAATTCCCTCATCCACCTCTCTCTCCTCCCAAGTCGTAGATGTTCGGTTGATTACAGCCGCCTGCGACTTTTCCTCCTTTCCTCTCCTTTACCTAGATGAACGGTTGACTACAGCCGCCTAGGTAAATTCACTCACTCACCTTCCTTCCACGCCACCGTGATGAGAATTTTAAATTCATCACAGTGGTGAACCCGACGTTCACTCAACCTTCTTCCTTCCCACCTTCCCACCTCATGTGTCGCCCCAGTCTAGTTCGGTGTCCCAAATTTTAAATTCAAATTTCAACAGTCAGTGTAAATTCGCAATTCTTGGCCCAACCTCACCACTCAACTCTCAACTCAACGCACCTCCGCTCCCGCCGATTGCGAATTTCAAAATTCAAAACCACCTCAAATTTTTGAATTTTAGTTACAGACATGGACCCGAACTCTCCGACGCCGCCGCTCCTCCGGCCGTCCCTGCTGCAGCCGCCGGCCGCCGCGGCGACTGACGCCGCCGACAACCCCTTCACCAGCCTCTCACCACCCGGCTCCTCCGCATCCGCAGCAGCCACCGCCGCCGCTACGGCCGCGGCCGCCGCCGACGTCATGACAACGTCCGCAGCGTTCCCTCTGTCGCTGCCCCCCTTCTACACGCACGACCCCGCGCTATGGTTTTTCCAAGTGGACGCTGCGTTTTCGGCCGCCAACATCCGCAGCCAGAAAACTAGATATTCCCGGATCATTTCGTTACTACCCTACGAGATCCTCCTTCAGACTTCAGATATCTCCCCCGACGCCGCCGCTGCGTACGACGACCTCCGCAGCCGCCTCATCAACACCTACCAGCCGTCAAAGATCGCCCGCGTCGCCGCCCTCTCCCAACCTCAACACCTCGGCGACCAGAAGCCCTCCCACCTCTACCGACGGCTGCGACACCAGCTGCAGGGCATTATGACCGCCGACTTCGCACGCACGTTCTGGTTACGTGCCCTCCCCCACCCCATCCAGATGGCCCTGGCCAGCCATCTCGACGGTCCCGACGAGCCCCCCTCCCTCGACCCTACGAGATCCTGCTTCAGACTTCAGATATCTCCCCCGACGCCGCCGCTGCGTACGACGACCTCCGCAGCCGCCTCATCAACACCTACCAGCCGTCAAAGATCGCCCGAGTCGCCGCCCTCTCCCAACCTCAACACCTCGGCGACCAGAAGCCCTCCCACCTCTACCGACGGCTGCGACACCAGCTGCAGGGCATTATGACCGCTGACATCGCACGCACATTCTGGTTACGTGCCCTCCCCCACCCCATCCAGATGGCCCTGGCCAGCCATCTCGACGGTCCCGACGAGCCCCTCCTGCGACTTGCGGACACCGTTCACGACTTGGCCGCAGCGGCCGCCGTCAGCGAAGTACGTACGCCGCGTCACCCCCCGCCTCTACGGGACCGCACCAAGTCCCGAGACCGCGACCGGCCCCCCTCCCTCAACAGACGTCGCCCCACTTCGACGGATCGCCGACGCGACCCCTCCGCCGACCGCCGTCGCCAGCGCTCACCCGAGCGCCGCAACGCATCCCCTCCTCGCCAGCGCAGAGGGCGGTCCCCGGCCGCTGCACGCCCCTCCACCTCGACCCGCCCCACCAACACCACCTACCTCCCTGCGGACCCCCCCCCACCGTTGTTTCTATCACGTCAACTTCGGTGGGGAGGCCCGCAAATGCCAACCCCCCTGCTCCTTCGCCCCAAAGCAGGGAAACGCAGACGCCCGCCGGTAAACCCGGCGGGCCCCCCTCCTCGCCAACACGGGGGGGACCATGACCAACCCCCCCCCCGCCCGCATTCACACCACCACCACCACGCCCCGTTACCCCTCCTACGCCGCCGCCACGGCTGCCAACCTCCCGGCCGCGCCTGCCAGCGCCGCCAAACCCCTCACCCCACCATCAACCGTTCCCCCACCTCGGAACGTCCCCTCCACGCCCGCCTCCAGGGCAGCCACCCTTCCGTCCGCCACTCACGCCGCCGCTCCCGTTCCCCCACCCCGGAATGGCCCCTCCACGCCCGCCTCCAGGGCAGCCACCCTTCCGGCCGCCACTCACGCCGCCACTACCGTTCCCCCACCACGGAACGGCCCCTCCACGCCCGCCTCCAAGGCACAACCCCCTCCGGCCGCCACTCACGCCGCCGCTACCGTTCCCCCTCCCCGGAACAAAACCAACCCACCTCCTACCAAGAGGATCAGCCCCCCTGCCGACTCCACCGTTCCCCCCCTCCGGAACGGCAAGAAACCACCCCGCGTCTCCTTCAAAGAGGACCACCCAACGCCAGCGCAAATACCCACCTCCGCAATCCTGCAAAACGCCCTGCCTGCCCACCAGCGACTTTTCTTGCGCTGCAAGAAGACGAACGTACCTTTCCTGGTGGACACGGGGGCGGCGCTGTCCATATTCCCCAATAACATCCTCCGTCGTCAGGCGTGCTGCTACCGGCAACTTCTCTACGCCGCCAACGGTACCACCATCCCCTCGTACGGGACGTACCGCTCCTCCGTTTACATGAGCGGACTCGCGTACGAGTGGGACTTTACCGTGGCGGACGTGGAGAAGGCGATCCTGGGGGCCGATTTCCTAGCGTATTTCGGTCTCCAGGTCGACGTCCGGAATGCGCGCCTGATAGACCCCGCCACAAATAAACCCATACCTGGGTTTATACATGCCATCAACCACCCCCCCACACAATTTGAACGCCTCCTCCTCAACTACCGCCCCCAGCGCCGCCCCTCTGCCCACATCTCCACCGTCCAACATCACATTGAGACTTCCGGCCCCCCCATCACAGCAAAGGCCCGACGACTCCACCCCCTTCAACTATCAAAAGCTCGACAACACTTTAACAAGCTCATAGCCGACGGTATCGTCCGCCCCTCGAAATCCCCTTGGGCTTCTCCACTCCACATCGTGCAGAAGCCCAATGGGGATATCCGCCCCTGCGGGGACTACCGGCGCCTCAACACTAAAACCACACCGGATCTCTACAACGTTCCCCACCTACGGGATTTCTCGTCACATCTACATGGTGCTACTATCTTCTCTACCCTCGACATTTCAAGAGCGTTCCACCACATTAACATCCACCCCCCCGACGTCCAAAAAACCGCCATCATTACCCCATTCGGTCTATTCGAATACGTCAAAATGGGCTTCGGGTTGAGGAACGCTGCACAGACATGGCAGCGCTATATGGACAGCATCCTGCGAGGCCTACCGTTCGTCTTTTGCTTCCTCGACGACGTCCTGGTGGCCTCCAGGACGCCGGAAGAACACCTCAGCCATCTCCAACAGATCCTCGACATCTTCTCCACCGAGGGCCTCCTCGTTAACACTGAAAAATGCGTTCTCGGCCAACCCTCCGTCCGCTGCCTCGGCCACCAAGTTTCGTCCGAGGGCATCAAGCCCCTCTCGGACAAGGTCCACGCCATTAGTGACTTCCCGCAACCCCGCACGGTGACGGAACTCCGCCGCTTCCTGGGTATGTTAAACTTTTACCGCAGACACATAAAACACGCAGCACAACATCAACAACCACTCATACACGCCATCCCCCAACCCTCCAAAAAAAATGACAACCGTCCCATCACCTGGACCCCCCAACTCACCTCCTCCTTCAAAATTTGCAAACAGGACCTAGTAGACGCCGCTCTATCGGCCCATCCCGATCCCCATGCCCCCCTGTCCATCACTACCGATGCGTCCGACTGGGCCATCGGGGCAGTGCTCCATCAGCACACCGGCGCCACCCCCCAACCCCTAGGCTTCTTTTCTAAAACATTGTCCCCCACCCAGAAAAATTACTCCACGTTCGACAGAGAACTCCTCGCCATCCACGAAGCCATCAAGCACTTTCGTGACTTCGTGGAGGGCAGGCAGTTCTCTGTCGTCACCGATCACAAGCCCCTGACCCACGCCCTCCTACAAAACCGCAAATCCGCCTCCCCGCGTCGCCTCCGGCAACTCGAGTTTATCGGACAATTTACGTCCGATATCCGATACTTGCCGGGGGCTGACAACTGCGTGGCGGACGCGCTCTCCCGACCCACCCCTACCCCCGCGCCGGTGGCGGAGTTACTGCCGTTCCCCTCCCCCCAATCCCTCAGAAACAAACAGAACCCTTCCACTGATCCAGCCCTCTCCAACCTCATGTCCGCCTCCAAGTTGGAACAGCTGCCGCCCCTCAACCTCTGGTGCGACGTAACGGCCGATTCACCGCGCCCTTACGTCCCACCGGAACAGCGGCGGCAGTTGTTCCTCCATTACCATTCCCTTCACCATCCTGGCATTCGGGCTAGCCGGGACCTTATCAAAACGCGGTACTTCTGGCCCCACATGAACACAGATATTCGTAACTGGGTTCTGGGGTGCCAGAAGTGCCAGCAATTTAAGGTCTCGGCCCACCCCCATGTCCCCCCTCAAACCATTCCCGACTCCCTCCCGTGGGAACATGTACATCTGGACTTAGTGGGCCCCCTTCCCCCATCCGAGGGGAAGAAATACTGCCTCACGATGATCGACCGTGCCACCAACTGGGTAGAGTGCATCCCGCTCGCCCACATCACCGCGGACGCCGTCGCGACGGCTTTCCTCACTCAATGGGTTAGCCGTTACGGTTGTCCGCGAACAATCACGGTCGATCAAGGGAGGCAGTTCGAATCCGCCCACTTTTCCGATTTACTACGTTCCCTCGGCATCCAAAAAATTCACACTACCCCGTACCATCCCCAATCCAACGGGAAAATAGAGCGGTGGCACTCGGTCCTCAAACAGGCCATTTCTACATCAACCAATTCCCCTTCCTGGACAAAATCCCTTCCCTACATTTTACTCAGCCTACGCACATCAGCCCGTCCTTCAGACCAAACCAGCCCCGCACAAAATGCCTTTAAAGACCCGCTACGTCTCCCAGCCGACATTTTCACCCCAAATCACACACCGTCAATTAACAGGGAACCGCTACACTCCACAACACCCACAAACGACACCACTTACCCCAAACGCTTTTTCACCGCCACACACATGTACCTGAAAGAGCCCGGCATGCATAAAACTTTCCAACCCCTGTATGCCGGGCCCTTTCAGGTCATCCGCTCGACACAGTCCACCGCTACCCTGTTGATTGACGGAAAGCCCCACACCGTGCCATTGGCACGGTGCAAACCAGCCCCAGTCCTCCCCGACCAATCACACCACACCAATCCCCCGCCCACCCCCACACCACAAACAACACACATCACCTCCGTCTCACCCGCCGGACCCCGACGTCGCCGCCTCTCTCCGCGACGCCCCGGGTACCGGCTTCCACCGGCTCTTCCCCTTCACCGCCACCCTGGCAGTTAAGGGGCCCCTCTATCAGACTTCACTAACGTGAAGGCTGTTAGAGGGGGTCGCCTCTCTCACTCACACACTTCACTCCCTCACTACACTTCACCACACACTACCCACACCCAGGAAACGGCGGATTCTAACACCCCCTTCCCATCTGGTAACCAAATTTGTACATACCCTCCATATTTTGTAAATACTCATTCATCTTTTGTAAACACTCATTTATCTTTTGTAAATACTCACTCATCTTTTGTAAATACTCCATGTACATACACATTATTGTAAATACTCATCATCACCTCATACTTACCATGTTAATACTCTCTATGTATTCCTCTCTACTTACCTATGTAATCCTCTCTATGTAATGTAATACTCTCTAACCTATGTAATACTCTCTATGTAATCCTCTCTATGTAATCCTCTCTACTTACCATGTTAATCCTCTCTATACTATTAATACTCTATACTTACCATGTACTCCTAGACTTACTACTTACCATGTACTCTATACTTACCGTATGCCTCCTAGATTTAAGACTCGCCTTCAGCTCAACCACTTGTTTGCATCGGCCCTCAGCCCCTGTCACCTTGCGCCTTCAGCACCACCTTTTGCTTACCGTAGCCCTCAGCTCCTGTCACCTAGCGCCTTCAGCACCACCTTTTGTTTGCCGTAGCCCTCAGCTCCTGTCACCTTGCGCCTTCAGCTCCACAAATATTGGTTCAAACTGGGGGGACCTCTGTCGTGAGTCCCTCCCGGGAACACTCCTATAATATTAAGTTCTCACCAATATCCAAACGCCAAACTAAAGCTCCGTAAATAAAGATATGAGTGGGGACAGGCGACAGAACCCAGGGTTACTCAACCTGGGGCCCCACTACCAGCTCCCTGCAAGGAGCTGGAGGGAGAGGCCCCCAAGTACTATAAAACCCCGGATCCTGGAGCTCAAGCTTCATTCGACACTTCCTCTAACCAGCTCTCTCTTCTCTCTCTTACCTTCCCTCTCAGATGATCGGTTGACTACAGCCGCCTGAGAATTTCACCTCCTCTCTCCTCCTCCTTGTCTAGATGATCGGTTGAATACAGCCGCCTAGACAAGGGACCTCTCCTTTCCTCTCCTTTACCTAGATGAACGGTTGACTACAGCCGCCTAGGTAAAATTCCCTCATCCACCTCTCTCTCCTCCCAAGTCGTAGATGTTCGGTTGATTACAGCCGCCTGCGACTTTTCCTCCTTTCCTCTCCTTTACCTAGATGAACGGTTGACTACAGCCGCCTAGGTAAATTCACTCACTCACCTTCCTTCCACGCCACCGTGATGAGAATTTTAAATTCATCACAGATTTATTATGCATAAATGAACATTTTCAAACTTGAATAAGCCTGTAATCTGTTAGGGAGCAGACCGGAAAATAAATTCTCTTCTTAAAGAGTTACTGTAGGAAGGAAAACCATTTTTTTTTAAATCCAGACACACACACACATATATATATATATATATATATATATATATATATATATATATATATATATATACGTAGGTACATGTAACGATTTCATAAATATAGATTCGAATGAATATTGATAACCTGGGTAGGTAAGTACGCAGAATCGAATTGAGCGCATTTTCAACGAACTCTTCGAGTTAATGTATAAAATATGGTATAGCGAGGAACCGGAGTTCGATTATGGAAAATCTGAAATAATATTGGGATTTAACAAGTAGGTATGGTATGCTGTTAGTTAATAAACAGTACCTAATAGGTATCGTGTGTTTCAACCGGTATAATTTTGACTACCGGTATAATTTTGAGTAGTTATTAGTGGAATAGCAGTCGTTCTCGACAAATACTTTACCTCTGTTTCATCATTATATACTCTATACCTCCTTCTACAATTAAATTGTCAGTAATAAGGTAAGCATTAGGTTTTATTGTGTTCGTTATTCTTACCATCACTTCAATCGATGTACTGTGATCGTATTGTTACATGACCAGTCTTTCTCTTGAATCGAACAATGGAGGAATGATTAGCAAACGAAATAGCCCGTGGCTTTCAGTATCAAATCACCATTCCATACCACTTTTCTTAAAATTATATCATCTTTTCATGGTTTTAGCCATTTTTACCGATTTTTACCCTTATAAAGTCAAATTTGACTCACTCTTTTTTTGACAAAAATCTTTTTATAATCGAATATTCAACTTATTCGTTCTGTCGTGAATCACCATCCCAAACAACTTCAGGTGAATTATTGTTTATTTTAAGCAATTTTACCCTTAATACCCACGCAATCCAAACTTAACCCCCTATTCTGTACGAAAAACAACTGGAATGATATTTTTCTGTCTTTACTCACCGTTCCATACCACTTTCAGTTGTTGTATAACAATTGTTCGCGAGTTTAGCACTTTTTACCAATTTTTGAAAACTAAACACTCAAATTTGACCCCTTAGAATTTTTGAAAATTGCTCATCATCGAACATCTTTCTGTTTGGAAATACGAACATTTTGGCGAAATTTGGAATTTTTCATCATGTACGTGTAAAAAGTGCGATTTGTATCCCGGAATCTGAATACTGGATTCCCACGTCTTAACCTTTTTCCTGAATACCCCACTCGATTGCCGGGGACAAAGAATTAGCAAAAGGAGAGCACTGGATATATGTTTTGTACAAATGCATAGACTATTGTTAATTTATTCCAATTAAATGTAATGTGTCTTTCTTATACCTTTGTCTTTCCTAAGCTCTCCAGTTCCGCTTTCCACTGGCGCCCACGCAGTCATGCCCGAATAATGGTCCGTACCTTCGGCGGAGACGGCGGCAGCAGCGTTGGGAAGGAGGCATCCAGTATAGCGGGGCGTCCGAGAGTCGCTACCTCCGGACGTTCGTCGTTCTAGGGCGTGGGGGCGTAGTAGATACGATTCGTCACTACGCGTATTTATTGGCCCTGGTCGATTTTGGTTTATTATTCTATGAATAATACACCTATGTATTCGGTCAGCAAAAAAATTGAATAACACCCCCTCAAAATGTTTTCTTTTCCGTTTCAAGGTGCGTAGATTCCAAAAATGCAATGTCCGTCCGCCGTCCGCCGTACGCCGTAAGCCGTCCGTCGTTCACCGTGTCACGCATAGCGGCTTCATTTGCGGTCTAAAAAATTCGTTCTTTCGCCCACATGCTCCATTTGGGCCCTAGTTGTGTCCCGAAACTTTTCAGCCCGATTGGAATATATCCAGGGGTGTTATGAGTGAAAATGCGCATACAAATAGGTACTTTTGTGTTTTAGTAACATGTTAGTAACATGAGCTTTTGAGGTATCGTTTTCCATGTTTTTGGGGACGAGAAGACCGGATATGAAGTTGACTTTGACCAAAGAGTGGAAAATTGAGGTTCGACCAGATGACCAGCTCCCAAAATTGATTGTTATGAGTAAAACACCTGGGAAATCTTCTGAAATCACCATCAGTTTGTAGAATAACACCAGAAAAAGGGTCAACACGTGGATCAATACGATTAAATGGCACTACCACTGATCAAAGATATTTTGAAAAAAAAAGGAGCTTAACTACCTAATTAGTGTTTTGGGGGCCAATATTCGTGGAAACCATCAGAAATAGCTATTTCAATGATTTCACATGAAACAAACCATTAATAAACAGCCAAAATTTCTGTAGGTGTGTCCAATAGAATAATAAACCCATGTGACAAGGATTTTGCAGAGTTTTTTATACGGGAAAATACTCAATGAACAAACATGCCTGGAAAATCTTTCCAAGGATCACAAGTTCCCACCGAAAGGTACATCTTTTTTCTTTTTTTTTTTTAAATCATATAATTTTTCTTCGTCATTTCTTGAACAAATCGGGAACTTCATCGGTTTTATCCCTCCCTCCGACCAATCATCGTCACTCCCTCCATGAATTTCGAGACTCTCGCCCTCGACTTCGTGCTTACCATCATTCCTCTCACTCTAAAACGTCACGACCTGTGAGAAAAGGAGAGAAATTAAAAAATATGTCCTCACATTTTTATGACCTGAACAAGGAAAAAAATACGATTTTGCAAATCGGATAATTTTTTGATATCAGTAAGTCGGTACCTTCCCTCGCTGCATTATAATCTACATTATCAGAGTTTATTGCCAACTAGACCCAAAAGCCTACGGAAAGACCTGGTGTTGCAAACTAGACCCAAAAGGCTAGAAAAAACCTAGAGCCGAATATAAAACTCTGCAAATTATTACACAAAGATTTATTATTTACCTGTATAGATGCCCCTTCCGCGTAGATCACTGTTTTCTGCGTCAATACCCTCGAGCTCCCCCCAGGAAAGCCTTAAATCGAGTACTGGAGCCGGCGCCGGAATTAAAGTTTCCTAAAAATTCGCGGGATTCAATAATTCAATCATTAATTATTTGTAGTTATTCATGAAGTATGAGGCAAATATTAAACCGTTGTGTAATAATTTACCTGCATAGATGCCCGTTCTACGTAGATACTATAATGAACCGTTGTTTAATAGTTTACCGTTGTGTAATAATTTTCCCATCAATAATAATTCAACGATTATCAAGTTGCAGAAGTAACTATCAACAAAATCCAGCCTCTTCTACTTACATGGTATAATGAAGCGTTGCGTAATAATTTACCGTTGTGTAATAATTTACCACTGTATAATAATTTACCCATCAATAATACTTCACCGTTTGTACAAGTTGCAAAAGTACCTATCAAAAAAATCCCAAACAGCCTTCACTTTTCAAATGGAATAATATCGCGGAACAACCAACTCGACTTCACACAGCCATCCGTGATTATAATCAGGTGCTCCCTAGTAATAATATTTGAGCTGATGTATACAATTTCATTCACCCTCCTGTTGACCAAGCCTGTCGGTGCAAAATTGGGTACCTTAATGTGAAGGAACGGCGGGACGTACAATGATCCGGGTGGTCTCATAAAACTCGTAAGTTCAAGAAATATTTAAAACCGTAAAATGATTCATGTAAAAAAAAGGTATAGGCGTCCTGAAAATTTCAATCCCTATTTTTCACCCCTTAGAGATGACTGACAGTAACGCCGAGAATCGAGGACCAACTAGACCCCGAACGGGACCTAAAAAGCGAATTTCGTCAATTTTGGCTCATGGTAACTAAGAGAAGTGCTAAGTACGGCGGACGGCGGACGGACAGACATTTTTTAATCGCATTTTCGGAGTCTACATACCTTGAAACGTAAAGCATAAAATTTTGAGGGGGGTGAAAAAAATGTTGTTCATGCTCGATTCCAAAGGTTCATTATTGAAAATAATAAACCAAAAGGACGATACAAGACATCGGATAAAAATTGCAACCTGGGCAACGTTCACAAAATATGGGTTCTGAAATCTGTGCTGGTGCCTAATAAAAAAAGCTACAAATTATCACACAACGGTTTATTATTTACCTGTATTACATATATATGCCCTGTGGAAAATGGAACCACCTCCAGTTAATTTGTTGATACTTCATTTAATTTGGTAGTTACGAATAAAAAACAGTTGCGTTCAAACCTTTCAAGGAAAAACTCGTTTTCTAACTTTGAATAATCTAGAGTTTAAAGTAGTCGATTTAATAGACCAAAGTAGGTACAAACCGCACAAGAAAAGGAAGAGAAACCAACAAAAAGTGGCGACCGTGACAGGACTGGCGGTTTGATACCTCACGTAAGATGACGACCACAGTGAACATGAGACGAAGGTCCGCTAAAAAGGTATTAGCAGAAAGAATAGTTGCAGAGCTAGATGCGGAGCTAAGGGAAGAAGCAGCAGATATTTCCTCGATAAAAAGTAAGATGCAGGAGTTGGAAAGGCAAAGAGGTGATTATCAAACCCTCCACATCGAGGTAGGTAATTGAAGAAATCATCCAGAGGGACGATTTCACCGAGCAGGAATTACTATTAGAGGATACCGCCGACTATGAATTCTGTCTTACAGTTAATAGTATTACGCAAATTGCACAATCTAGGTTGGATGTAAAGAAAAATCAGGCTCTCTGCGCAGACAAGGCTACATATAGTAATAATAGGAAGCTCCCTAAGATAGAGTTAGTTAAGTTTGGAGGGGAAATCAAGGATTGGCTCCCGTTCTGGAGCTTGTTTCAGAAAATAGATCAGGATAGACAGCTTCCAGAGGAGGAAAAATTCCAGTATTTACTTCAAGCGGTAGTTCCCGGCACTAGGGCACGAGAAGTAGTTGAGAGCCTACCACCTACTGCAGAAAACTATAAGAAAGCGATTGTCGCTCTGAAGTCTAGATTTGGGCAGGAAAGTAGATTGACTGAATACTACTTTAGAGAATTATTGAAATTGACATTAGCAATGAATAAGTCGGGGCAAGTAAATTCTGCTTCCTCTATATATGATAAGATAGAGACGCAATTGAATGCCCTTGAAACTCTAGGAGTAGCTTCTTCTACATTTGCTACGGCTCTCTGTCCGCTTGTCGAATCATGTTTAGGTGCAGATTTACTAAGAGCATGGCAGCGATCAGGACAACAGAGCGCCGAGACTGCCGAAGCACGACTTGACAGTTTACTGCGATTTTTGAAGAGGCAAGCCGAAAGTGACGAATGGATCAGGGTTGCGGAGGAAGGATTTGGAAGTATAGAAGACAGAGAGGCTATTGGAAGATCAGAGAAGCCAGTTCCAACCGCAGCGGAGTTAGTTGGAGTAGCAAGTTCAAAATCCCGTTCAGGTACTCAGACTAGTTCTGTTTCTTCCTGTGTGTTTTGCCAGGGCTCCCATCTGAACTCATCTTGTGACAAAGCCAAAAAAAATGACACTTGGAGAGCGTAAGTCCATTCTAAGGGCGAAGAGGTGTTGTTTTCGATGCATGAAATTTGGCCACCGAATTCTAGAATGTCGCACCAATGTCTATTGTGAGCAATGTGAGGGACGTCATGCGACGTTAATGTGTTTTAAAGCAGCGCAGATAGTAGAGCCAGGAACAAGTGCAATAGTTATAGAAGTGGAGCAACAAGTTGAGAATAACCTTGCTAGTACAACGACTGATCTTGTGTTCTTGCAGACTTTACAAGTTATGGCGCGAGGGGAATCAGGTAAAGAACAGTGTATTCGAGTCCTTTTCGATTCAGGATCGCAGCATTCCTATCTTCGTACGGAGCTAATTGGTGTTTTGGGCTACAGATCACAAGGAGAAGTACAACTTCTTCATTACCTTTTTGGGGGGAGTCAGACGGGTCTACAGAAGCACAAAATGTATAAAAGCGCGATTAAGAAGCCTTAATGGGAGTTATTTGTGTAACTTTGATGTGCTAGACCAAAAGCTCATATGTCCCAGCGTCCCGAAATTCAATAAAGCTAGAAGTGTTATGAAAGAGCTCGATGAATTAGGTATAAAGATTGCTCCAGATACAGATACCCCAATAGATTTACTGATCGGTTCGAACGTTTATGGAAAACTGCTGACGGGCCGAAGGGAAATTTTGAAATGTGGTTTAGTTGCCTTTGAGACTCATCTTGGATGGATTGTTTCAGGGAAATTTAAAAGTTTGGATACAGGTCACATTAGAGAGCATGGAACCAACACAATGAGTGCGATAACGATGTTTTCCATGGCGAATCCTGATTCCATTTGTAACTTATGGGAACTGGATGTGCTTGGAATTGAAGACCCCTATCAGAAGAAAAGTAAAGAGAAGCGGGACCAGGAAACACATCAGTTCTTCCGTGATACAATAAGAATTAACGAGGAAGGGCGTTACGAAGTAAGATTGCCATGGACCGAAGATCATGTGCCCATACCTCGAAATTTTTTATTGGCAATGCGTAGATTAGACCGTACGATAAGTAAGTTGAAGGAATCAAAAATGATGTCTGTTTATGATTCTGTATTTGCGGAGTGGTTGGATGAACACATAATAGAGAAGGTTGACTTTGAAACATGGGATAAGGGACACTATCGGCCACATCGCCCTGTTTTTCGAGATAGTAAGACAACCCCAGTTCGTCCAGTCTTTGACGCATCCGCGCAGGAGAAAGGATTCCCTTCTATCAATCAATGTCTACAAAAAGGAATAAACTTGATAGAAAACATTCCGAAGTTGCTGCTAATTTCCGATATTCGAAAAGCCTTTTTGCAGATTAGTTTGGCGATTGACGATCGTGACTATTTGAGGTTTCTGTGGGTTAATGAAGATGGTTCACTGCAAATTTTTCGGCATGCGAGAGTAGTGTTCGGAGTCACCAGTAGTCCTTATCTTTTGGGAGCTGTGATTGAGCATCATTTAGTTCGTTTACTAGAGGCTGGTAGATTTGATTCGGAACTGCTCCGTCTATTGAGAAAGAGTTTCTACGTTGATAATTGTGTTACAAGTGTACACTCAGTAGAAGAGTTGGAACGCTTTCAGAAAGATTCGATAGATGTTTTTGCAGAAGCCAAGATGGATTTGAGGTGTTGGGAGTTCTCCGACTCCTCACTAGCAACTGAATCAACGACACATGTGCTTGGACTTATTTGGGAGCGTAAGGCGGATAGGCTGGGAGTAAATCCCTCTAACTGGAAATTGGATGACACGACCAAGATCACTAGGAAAACGTTAATGTCAATCGCCCATCGAGTCTTCGATCCAGTAGGGTTCTGTCGTCCAGCCACGCTGTGTCCCAAGTTACTGTTGAAACAATGTTGGAGTGAGGAAGGAGGATGGCTACAAGAGATTCATGAACCTCTCCAAGTAGAATTTTTGAAATGGTATCACGAATTAGACTACCTAGAAAAGATTAAAATCCCGCGTTGTATTTCTGGTGAAGGAAAAGTCATCGAGTGTTCGGTTCACACTTTTTGTGACGTGTTGCGTACAGCGCTGTGGTGTATCTCCGTACAGTGACGTCGGAAGGACTAGAAGTGCAAATGATTCAGGCTAAGTCCAGGGTTGCTCCCTCAGATGAAATTACTATTCCGAGATTAGAATTATTGGCAGCGTTAATTGGGGCAAGGCTTACCAATTCTGTGAAAGATATTCTAGGAGAAGGTGTGGATTATACCTATTGGAGCGACTCATCTACAGTTGTTACTTGGATAAATCGGGATGAAAATTGGGGAGTTTATCTTCACAATCGAGTCAAAGAAATTCGTAGTTTGACTAGGAAAGAAGAGTGGAGACATATTCCTGGACTTTACAACCCAGCAGACCTACCGAGTCGAGGATGTTCACCCAAGAGCCTATACGAGAGTAAATGGTGGCAAGGTCCAACTTGGTTGAGAGGAGAGCCGGATTCTTGGCCAGTTGGGACAAAGGAAGTTGACGAGACAGTAATTGCCTCGGAAAAGAGAAGGAAAGGAGACAGTAGTGTGTCCTCACTACCCTGGTCGATCATAGTTGGTATCAACATTTGAGTGTTGACTACGAGACTACTGCCCGTTTGGTGGCATGGGTACTCCGTTATGTGGGAAACAGTAGTGCCCAGAAGAAGGGATTACCGACCGTCAGAGGTGGGCTGTTGTGCAAAGAAGTTGTACAAGCTGAGAATTTCATCTGGAAGACGGTTCAGGAAGAAAGTTTTTGCTCAGTAGAAGATGATAAGATCAAACCACTTGCAGCATTTGTCGATGAAACCGGGCTCATGCGTCTAAAAACAAAGGTTACCGAGAGAAAGGACACATACGACTTTCGTTTCCCGATTGTCCTTCCAACACAGCATCTGATGGTTGAAAAGCTTGTTCTTCATGAGCATAAAAGAGCATGCCATGTGGGCGTCCAAGGCCTCCTCAGCATCTTGAGGAATCGGTTTTGGATACTAAGAGGAAGACAAGCCGTCCGAGGGATCTTAACAAAATGCATAAATTGCGCCCGTTTTGAAGTCAAGCACGCTGAAACGCTAACCCCGGCTTTACCAGAAGCGCGTACAAGAGATGCAGAAGTCTTCGAAGTCGCAGGTGTAGATTTTTTTGGGCCATTGATCTTAAAAGATGGGAGAAAGATTTTTGCAGTGATCTTCACTTGTGCTGTATACCGGGCAGTCCATCTAGAACTAGCGGTTTCACTGTCCACAGTAACCTTCATTCAAGTTTTACGCAGATTTATTGCAAGAAGAGGTAGACCTACAATACTGTACAGTGATAACGCAAGGAACTTCACAGGTGCTGATGCGGCTTTTGGAAGACTTGATTGGGAAAAGCTAGCGAGGTTTTGCACTGCAGAGAGGATAAATTGGCGTTTCAACCCCCCTTCCAGTCCTTGGTGGGGAGGATGGTGGGAGCGACTAATTGGAGTCATCAAGCAAATGCTCAGAAAAACGCTTGGAAAAGCTTCCGTTACATACGAGGAACTTGAAACGATCATATGTGACTGCGAGGATACTATGAATTCCCGACCACTGACCTATGTCTCTGAGGACGACCAAGACTTGATGCCCATAACGCCTAATCTGTTTCTCAGAGGGGTAAGAGAATCAGGAGTCCCCGACTGTGACGCTTTGAGTGCCATCGGTTTAGGGGAAAAAATCACAGTATTTACAGAAAATCAGAGCAGATCTTCGCAAGAGATTCCGCAACGAGTATCTTGGCAAGCTGGCTCAAACCGCAAAGAAGATCACCAGAAAGTTGAAGATTGGTGAAATTGTTCTGATCGGTGGTGAAGACAAGAAGAGGATTAGCTGGCCTCTTGCGAGGATTATAGGATTCATACCAAGCAAAGACGGGGAGAACCGAATTGTCAAGCTTATAACTGCCAGGGGTGAAGTCATGCGACCCCTACAACGAGTTTACCCACTCGAAGTTTGCCTTAATGATCAGGACGGGCAAACGCCTCAAGACCTGGAGGAGCAAGAGCCGCAAGACTTCGTCCACCAATAGGCCCCGGAGTGTGTGGAAAATGGAACCACCTCCAGTTAATTTGTCGATACTTTATTTAATTTGGTAGTTACGAATAAAAAACAGTTGCGTTCAAACCTTTCAAGGAAAAACTCGTTTTCTAACTTTGAATAATCTAGAGTTTAAAGTAGTCGATTTAATAGACCAAAGTAGGTACAAACCGCACAAGAAAAGGAAGAGAAACCAACATGCCCCTTCTGTGTAGAGCATTATTTTCTGTGGTCAACCTACCCTCTCGCCCCCCCCCCCCCCCCCCCCAGGGAAGTCCAAAATCGAGTATTGGAGCCGGCTGGGGAATGAAAGTTATATAAATATTCGGTCGATTCAACAATTCTATCATTGATAAATTATTAGTTGGTATCCATGAAGCATAATATTTGTTCAACAATAGTACCTACCCTACAACAAAATCCAAAATAACCATAATTCTTCTAATGAAATTATATTACAAAAACCAAATCGATTTCATCAGCCATGCGTGATTATAATCAGGTGGTCAGTAGAATAATGATATCTGGGCTGGAAGTACACCGTTTCATTCACGATCGTGTTGACCAGCTTTTCGGTGCAAACTAATGGCTGGGCGTACTCCGGGTGGTCTCAGCAAATTTTCAAGTTTGATATCAATTTAAAAACGTAAAAAAAACCATCCTGTCCTATTGAAACTTTTTGAGCTACGGTATTCTGTAAATTTCAACCCCTTTTTTTCACCCCTTAGAGGCGACTGACAGTAACGCCGAGGTTCGCGGACCACCTAGATCCCAAATGGGACCTGCAAACCAAATTTCATTAATTTTGGTTCATGGTATCTAATGAAAGTGCGAAGTATGGACGGCGAAAGGACAGACATTTTTTATTCGGTTATCGGATTCTACGTACCTTGAAACGGAAACCACCAAATTTTGAACCATCAAATTTGTGAATTATTGAAAATAATTAACCAAAAACATCTGAATTTGATGAGTTACGGCCAACTGAAATAGAACATCAGAAGTGAAATGGACCAGATTTACAATCTTGTTGCAATGTTGTTTTATGTCGTCGAGTGCTACCTCTCATGTTCTAACTATAATATTTGAATGTTCAGTTTGTACGTTTAGCGTGAAGGCAATGGAATGGACGGGTTTCAAAGGGGAGAGAAGATTATGTGTGTTGGAAGGCTTTGTACATGAACAGAATAGGGAGGGCTAGTGAGAGCCCAAGAGCTGATTGAGTTGTTGGACGTACGGGGCACAGCACCGCGGAATGGGGCGGCGTGATTGGAAAGGTACCCGATTCACCACCCCCTCTTCTCACGAGAGAAAAAGAGAGAGGAAAAATCCGAATATATATACACTTCCTCCATACCCCATGCGAGCCCTCGAGTTGGGGGAATTACCACTTTAACGTGACTCGACACCTCCACTCTCATTGAGATCGCCTCGTTTCATTCGCATCCCCAATCTTTCCATTGGTTACCGCCTCTGACACCGAAATCTGCGATACCTGACAAAGGTAATGTAGTCGCATTTTCGGTAGGTACCTGCCTACTTTCGCATTATAAATAAGTGTCACTGGAACGCGCACCCTCCTCCTTTGTTCGCATACAATACGATCTTTGCAATACAAATCCGTTTTAGAGCAATCTGAATCTTTTCCTAGATTTCCTATAGGTATAAAGGATTTTTTTGTTCGGTACAGAGGAGCATAAGCTGTTCGATACAGGTATACAGGGTGGGCTCGAACAAAACAGAGATACTTCAAATCTGGAGGAAATTTCATGCTGATTGCGAATAGACGTATCATAAATTATATTAGGGGTCCCTGAGTGGACCCTAACCACTTTAAAAGAACTGTGTTTTAATACCGTTATGAAGACCATAGGGACAGTCACTTTTTTTCAAACATGACATTTTTGAAACGGGCCAAAAAAGCGTCCAGGAGAAGAACGATGCCCTCCAAGCGGATCTGGGTGAAAACGCTTTAACTTGCCACCGACCACTGGTCTCCCCCCATTCCTTATCTTCGCTGTTTGTATAATTCGTGTGATTCAAATGTTATGATAGTTCGCCAGGTTAGTTTGATTCCGTTTGATAGTTTACATGTTACTCCAGAAGTGATTTCTTTCAATACTTCGTGATTTCGTGAAGTGATTCAGTGGCATCGCGTAATGGATGTTCCACCCACTTCTTCTTCGCAAGAAGAAGGAATTTCGATCCAGGGTCACCAGACTGGAGATGACTGTACCTAAGTGTTCGAAATTGAAATGTTTCAAAAAAATTATAGTTAGAAAGAGAGCCAACATTATTCGTGAATTAATTTTATTAAAAACTGGAACGAACAGAGCCTTCAGCTAAATGGCCTTATGACAATGACTCCAATTATGAAGAGGATGGTGAAAACGCCAGAAGAAGAATGGTCCGCAAAGCTGAACGGCTATTCATTTGATTACATGGTGCGTGTTTTCAGAGAGGAGGATAACCGTGCTACTGAAATCGAAGTTTGTAAAAAGCTATTCATCTCACTGTATGGGGTAAATTGTTAGTCGAATTCTAACTATTCAAAATAGTCTAATGAAAACCGGCATGGCCCCAAAAGATGGCCGTGGATTGCACAATAAACGCCCCACATAGGAATATTACCAGGGAACCAGCACGAGTACACCCGAGCCGTGAAAGGCAGTATGTGAGTACACCCGGAAAGAAAGTACATGAGTACACCCGCAGTACATGAGTACACCCATGAAAGGACGTCAACTTTAAACTCAACCATATTTATTTTTGTAACAACGATCGTCAAAAACATTCCTTAAGTACCTACGTCAGCGTAATGAAAATCACTTGTCAATATATATTATTGTATAACAAAAAATGGTTTTAGTCGTTAATACTAGATAATTTTTATGTTGGCCATTTCTTAGGGCTTCTTTTCACGGAAGTCCTAATAATTGTAGTTAGGTCATGTAAATGTGGGTCTTCTCCGCGGCATTGGTCTTCTTGGGCGAAAACAACCTCCTTCACAATAGTTCTGAGATACGCTTTACACATTAATTTTCGTTTATAGCAAATCCAGCGCTTCTCAGATGCCCCAGCTAGATATTTTTGGAAGACAAACTTACAATTTCCTCGAAAAATAACGTCCTATTTTCACGGCTGCCGCCCTCCACAAACACAGTTCCGTCGCACATAGTGATAAACGAGATACTGCCGGGACCATTGGCCCATCGAGCGGACGGAGCCGCTCAGGATTGTTCAGGTGTTCTCCCGTCAACCGCCCGATCCTTCTCGGGTGTACTGCGGTAGTGCATGGGTGTACTGGCAACCCTACTTTCACCTCGCTGGGTGTACTAACGTCATCACCCTATTACTATACCTTCCGGAGGAGTCCGCCGTCACTAGCTGGCTGAGTACTGGAGGCGAGCGCTTCCGACGTAAGGACATCAGTATTCTCTGGAGTCATTTCGTCAGTTGGTCCCTATTTATGTGCAGGGGGAAGTGAGAGGTGTCCAGGGGAACAAAGGAAGTGAAGGGGATGGTCTGTCCTGCCTTGTGGAAGAGCTTAAAACTAATCCTATTTTAATTGGTTTAGCTACGCTGTTTACATATTTTATTCAACCGCATATACGACTTGCATTTGATGAATCATTCAATTCTCTTTGGAAACATCAGATCCGCAGTGCAAAAAGATATGTTTAGCATCGAAGTGTTCTTGTTATGAATGCTGGCGGTGGAATATTTGAGATAACCAATAATAACAAAGGCCACAGAGGAAGAACGTTTCACCGCAGATTTTCCTAATTGGTCTCTAGAACGTTCCAAGTACAGAATTCCGTCATCCATATGAAGGTGATGAACCCAGAACCCAGAAAATCGTCAGTTGCTCTTGTTTTGCTACGTTTTCTGGGTATGTATTAAAAAAACTACATCATTATCACTTTGAAGGTGAATATTAAAGGAATACACAACCTGGTAAGGGTCGATAAACATAAAATTTGAACCCCCTTTGGCTCAGACCGCCCTCCGAGGTTACTATATTTGTTTTACTTTATGATCTTTGGGGTGCTTAACACTAATCTTGGGTTTTCGAATGGAAATGTTGGGTGCGATTTTTTTAATTTTTCACGACAGATTTTTTTTCAAAAGTAAAAACTGTTCGCCAAGAACTTCATTTTTTGTTCATTGTTGTTTCTTTGGGTGGTAAATTCAAATCTGAGATTCGCTGTTAGTAATTATTATACCAAAACTGTGACGTGACGAAATTCCCAAATCAACACTGTTAATGTAATAAATTAGAATATTTAGTGAAATACGGGCGAATTTCGTCATGTCCCTCCTTTGATTGTCAACTATATAAACTCTCCAATATTCGGAAATAATCTCTCTCAGTATGGCCTCAGTCATCAATCCACCGTTTTACCGGGGCCCCCTTTCCTGGGATTCGCTCGGACGCCCCTCTCCTCGGAGTATAAGATTTTCTTATTAAACAGGGAGAGTTGACTTGGGAAAGGGAGAAGTCGGAATCTGGACACTTGGCTGCTGAAGGTTTCCTGGACGGCTCTCCTCCGGCTGAATTAAGGTAGGAACTTGGTTCCCTTTTCTCCTAGTCCAAATTATTAGAGTTTCCCAACCCAAGTCAAATTCCTAATTGAAAATGCTAAAACGTAAGGGGGTTACAGAATCTAGGTACTTAAAGAAACCTATATCTTTTTCAAGTTTACCATAACAGTTTTGAAAGTCTCGTTGGCAATTGGCCTTTATGTAAATTATTCTTTGTGGTTTGATCAAGTGAGAAGTATTATAAGAACATATGGGGATAGGGTTAGGTTTTTTCCCCTTTTTAAGTTAACCTTGCCCTCAAGGGGTTTTTTTCTAACTTAACTCTATCTCCATGCCTAAGTAATAAATTTATAACACGAAAAATGATTCAAATCTTGTGATGGTGGTTCCATCTCAAAGCTCTTTTCTTTGGGGTTCCGTGAGAGTATTTTCTAGGATTTAGGGGAGATTTTTCACTTCTACGTTACTTAACGGAAAAGGTTATTCCTTAAAGTAAAATTTGGAAATGTATCGATCAAATTATTAATTTAGGTACTAGTTAGATCATTTTATAATTTATGTGTGGGTAGAAGTTAGGTTTTTTTCTTTTATCCCTTCAGGTTTTAGTACGTTTCTAGCTTGTTAAGAATTTATTGACCTAAGAACTCATTATATTTGTACTCACTTCCTATTTATGTTTTCTGATTTCCTTCTTAGTTTAATAAATTATGTGGGCTTGTATATGGATTTTGTTCCTATTTATCTCAAAACCCATGTCCTTTCCTCATGATTCAGTTTTAGTAGCATCTTGTCCCACTTCGTAGGTAGTACACACTTTTTCAATTTTTCAAATCTCCATCTAGGCATCGTTAGTTTCCCTCTTGGTTCAAAAACCTAATTTCTTAATTATGGTTTTTTCTTCTATCTTTTCAAGAGAAATTAGGCTTTATTTTTATGTTTTCCATATAGTAACTTTAAATGCGGTCACCTCCTAACAGGTTGCTATAGGCTGCTGTCAGCTTTAGCAGCTCCTCTCATAGGATCCTGAGCTCAAGTAACTTTTCAATTTGTCTGGGGGAAAATTCTTCATTCCGTTCGAGTCGGTTGAAATGCCGAACTTTTGTGAACTTCCTTGTCCTTTGTGATGGACCTCGGTGATTTCGAGAGCTAGTGAGCCTTGATCCTTTCTTTGGGATCTTGTCTTATTCCCTCACGAATCCACCGTGGCCAATGATAGTGCCTTGGGATAAGACCGATCCTTCGGGAATTATGGCCTGATTGATTCAACTTTCCCCCTTGGCGATGTTAGGAATGTTTCCAGCATAAAGGAGAAGGGAGTTGTATCAGGGGGATTCGAGAGTCTGAATAATGATACTCCATCATTTTTGGAGTTTTGCTCAATTGATCTCGGGTCTTATAGTGGAGTTCTAGGAAGCAAGGTAAGTCAACGATTGATTTTGTTCTCCTCTGGAGGTGATCTAGAATTCATGCCGCAATTTTCGGACACTACACTATCATTCGTACATTCTAGGTCCATTTCCAGGGTAGGTTCGTTCCCGACGTGGAGGATCCGTCGCCCATAATCGAATTATCTCACGATAGACGTTTGAAACGTAAAAACTTGAAGTAGGTACACTATTAGAAATTGGGACAAGATGAGTTTGACAGAACTGCGAGACCGACGGTGGTGTGGGAGTCACGGGGGATATCCAACTGGGTACATTCTAGGCAAAACACCGCCCAACTGGGTACGAAAAAGTAGCCTGACTGGGTACAGTTTTGAGAAGGACTGGGTAGATAAACAATGATTTCGTGTGTGGCAAGTAGAGGGTTTTAATAATGTCAAGGTCGTTAGTAAAAGGATTGAAATGAAAATTGTGTTATCTACTCATTATCATCACCTGGCAGCAAAATGACTGATGTTCTGTTGGAGCAGGATGAGACTTCCGTCAAGAAGATGATGGGATCCTTATGTTCCTCATACCTGACCCAACATTCCATGACTAATGCCGATTTCTCCACAGAGGACTTCTTGGGCGGATTCATCATGCCTCGCTTGAGGCTGTTGATTTTGAGGTTCGTCTCTGCCTGAACTTGGGCCAACACAGTTGCAACAACGTGGATGTTGGGGTGGGGAGTGTAAAATTGCTTATTGAAATCCGAGAACCTTGTACCCAGCTATACCGCTGCGGGTGTACCCAGTTGGTCTATCGCTTGACAGCGGGCGGCGGCCGTGTTGTACCCAGTTGGACGCTCCTCGGAGTCACTAGCTTCTTGGGATTAGGGGATGGTGTATGGAGAGTAGCTCTACCTCGATTTGTTTTTTTTTTATATAAACTAAAAACTATTATTTTGTTTACTGTTTCTTTTCTCTTTTATGGGAGGGAAACAGTTGGTGGAACGCCCCCTTTAGGTTAATAAGGTAAAGATAGGTAATTTCATTTTTCTTAGTATTTCAATTCTTAGACATTTTAGTTAGAAGTTTGCATTTATTTCCCGCGATTCAGGGAAAGATAGGAGTACGGCAGGGTGGTAGGGTTTAGCTAGGGTGGCTTTGGGGGTTTCCCTCCGAAATGGGGTGAAAACCCCGATCAAGACCTATTGCAAAACCCGTCCTCCCCGGCCCGTAACAAAAACCCTTAGTTTTGTTGACAAAAACAACGTAATTTTCCTTTCTTTTGCAATAATTTTTTAGCTTTCCTTTCTCCAGGAGTCTGAGTGTTCAAAAAGAGGCATGATTTTGCACTTTGACAAACAATTTCAATTTTTTGAAAAATTCAATGTCTTGGAAATAGAACACATTATTATTATTATTAGTTATTAGTTATTTTTCCCGAAGAACCAACTTTGCCCAAAATGTCCATTCGAAAATCGGATTCGTGTTCAGAACTCCAAACAACATGAAGTGACAACAAAATCGTAATCTCAAAGGGAGGAATGAGGCAAAAGGTGTTCAAATCTTATGTTTACCCGCCCTTGCCAAGCTACCACGATTTTCCCCTATTCTTCAATTAAACAGTAATTTCTGAGCCGAGTCTTGGGCCAATCATAAAAAATGACATACAATCAGAAAGCGCTGATTCTTGAGAAGTTTTTCCTGAAAATGGAGCGACTTTGGTTACCCGATTTGAGTTGAAATGAGCGTTTGAGAATAACACAAAAAACCAAAATCCCCTTTCGTCTTAATATGTTTTCACGATTTCAACCACTGTAAACTCGAGTGATATAATTTTTATTGGATTCGTTTTTTAGGTTTTTCTCCGCTCTTTTCAACGATACCCTTCGATTTACTTTAGGGTGGAAACTAACGGACGTAGAAGGTCATAAAGACGCAAAATATTGCGAGAAGTGACCTAAAAAAGCTGCCGATAACTCGAATAATAAGCGCCTTAGGAAAATTTCCTTAATGCGTAATGGTCCAAGGAATAGATCCCTTGCAGGTGTGACACCTTAACACGTGACACCTGTAACAGTTCCTAATGCATTAGCACGCAGAACTGTTACTCAGGAACGGTGCCACCCGTCCCAATGATAGGAAGGAGAACAGTCAATCCGTTTCCTGTCTTCAACAAGGTAAGATCACACCTCCCTCATTTTTATTTATATCACTCGACATTTAAACCACTTCATACTTTTAACAATTCTGCGGTTGCCCGATGGGTCATCCTTTGAAATTGCCACCCTTCGAGAAGTATATACATCCACTCCCCTTGGGTAAATTTAGCTTCCCCTTAATTTTCGCCCCTTAAACAATGTTCTTGGAGCTTCATTCCTTAAGTACCCAATAAAACGGTATTTAGTCAGAGCAGAATTGTTGTCTACTTAATATTTTATTAGTGCAATTAGGAGAGTGACCCAATCCGAGCAGACTATAACGTCCCGGCCCCAAACAGCCTGTAGCTTCCACTGCCAGCGCTAAGTTCACAAGAATTCCCCAAAAACAAAATACATAAAAACCCCGAAACCCCGAATCCTGAAACCTCGCGGGAAACAAGTAGAGAAAGTCCCCAGAAAACCTTGAGTTTGATAGGAACGTCCAACGTAGTTGTTCGATTCTTTCTTGGATATTCGTCGACAAGAATTCGCATAACCCGACATCCTCGACCAGGCCAACCTTTCAACTCGAAACCAAACTCTGCGATCAATCCATGACGGTACACATCGATTCGACCCCCCCCCCCCCCCCCCCCCACAATCAGCCGTCAGCGGCGGAACGAACAGTCCCCCGTGTCACCAGATAAAACGTTCAGTTAGAACCGTTCCGTGGACGGCACCGCCAAAGCGATCTACAACAGTAGTGAATCCCGAATTACGATGGCGAGCAACCCGAACATCGAAAACCCAGTGTGCGGGAAATGTGGTAAGCCGATACCCGCGGCGGAAAAAAGCCAACCGATTTACTGTTCGACGTGCGAAATGTACATGGACGAAGTATTTGCGCAGAATATACCCACGCCAACCGGAAGAAATCAGGATCACGCCAACAATCGTACGTATGCAAATCATGCAAAAACGTAGGCTTAACTATGGAACAAATAATATAAAATTTGAAACCAATGTTAGCAAAAATGCATGAAACAATCACCGCGGATATGCACAGTCGATTGCAACAATTAGCCAAGCAAAAGGCGGCGATTTAAATCAAGTGTTAGAAGCTGTCACGATGTTAGCAACACAATCCGAACTACCCTCCCCCCACCAACGGAAAGTTCCGGTACAATACCTACAAAACCAGCAACCACACAGGGAAAACGGAGAGTAGCAAACGTAACTAAAAAAATTGAACAACCGGAACCGGAAGAGGCCCAGCATAACCAAACCTTCATAGCCCAACAGACAGCGATAAATCAGGCAGTATTACGACAATTAACCCAAATGCACGTCCGATTAGACGATAAGCCGAACAAAATAACACTGAAATTACCAAGAGAAATCGAGGATAGTTTAGAGGAATTACCTAACTTTTATACGTACAATCCCAACTTTATTATGAATTTCCTGCTCGCACTAGCTAAAATGAAAGAAACCGCACCACAATTCATGGGTGTTATCATAAGACGTATATAGTGTTAATACCTAGATTTAAGTATTTGCACCACTATGTTGAGACACTTGACCATGAAGAAGCATCCTTTATGACGCTGAAAGCCATGTTAGCGACGGAACTGTTTCCCCTACTAACACGAACGAATATGGTTATGCAATATATATACAGACTACAGGGAGAAAGAGAACAGTTCAGACATTTCGTGGAACAATTGTATAGCGCGAACAGCATCCTATAAGCGGTTACAGAACAACAAATGAACGAAATAATAGTCGATAATGCGAATGATGAACCGCGGAAGATGTTCTCATTTCAAAGGATACCTGCCAGTAAGGACGAAATGAAATCATTTATTACAAAATTAGAATTGAGGATACAACAGCGGAAACAGGCCTATTCCCCAAACCTACCGAAAACCGAACACCCCCAACAACGACCGAATAACCAGCAAACAACCCGAATAACTAGCAGCCCGAAAAACCTCAGCAGCTACCTACAGGCGCGATTCCAAAGCATACATCTACAAACGTAATGCACCTATCACTCAAATCCCAAACACCCGTACCTATCTCAAAAATCAAACTACAATCACCCGAAGGTAGCCAATACGAACAAATCGGCACGCCAACCCTCCTACGGCAATAAAGCAAGTTACCCCCCTACCAACAAGACCACGAATTATTATTTTTAAAAATTGATAATTGGGGTCACAAAAACCCCCACCATTGATGGCCGTTCAGACTACGAGAACTAGATCCAAATCAGGCACGGATTCGCAATCGGATTCGGAAAACAGTCGAGACTGCTAATCGATGGGGAGATTATCAGTCACCCAATAAATTACCACCCCAAAATTTTATCAATATTTTTGCACCCATTACCGAATTACACGAGGGAGCTTTCGTACCAATAGAGGCGAACGGAATAAAAATGCAGGCAATGATTGACATTGGCGGCACCTTTACAACGCTCAATGCCAATTACTGCAATGACAATTTTAACCCAAAACAGGTACCGAGGAAACGGTGTAGAACAATGACTTGAACCATAGGAAACGGACGATAATACACACACGTTTCACAGCCAACCTGAAAATAACCATAGGTAACCATACATGGATGCAAACATGCTACATTATACAGAACCTGGCACATGATCGAAAGGGACCTGGCACATGACCTGGCACCAGCTCGAAAGGGTTCACCACAGGTTCTTGAGATACATAGCTTACAAGCTCCATATTCCTCAGGAAACAGTTGATTACGATGCCCTGAACAAAGAGTGCAACATGATGAGTCTCAGTGGCAGGAGATACTTGGCCGACGCGTCCTTTTTTCACAAGCTGGTGTTGGGTTGTGTGGGCCCGCCATCGCTCCTGGCCGAGGTTAATATCCAGGTTCCGCGTCTGAGCTCACGAGTTGCCAGCACCTTCTGGGTCCCTTTCTCTCCGACCAACTACTTGTACCATCGCCGGTTATGCCGATTACCAAGGGTGGTTAATCATGCCATCGTAAAGTGCCCCGAAAACGATTTTTTCTCATTCACTACCTGTGGTGCGTAGGAAAGTAATTAGTTTTCTCAATAAGCAAAACAATGTGTAGCCGTTCATTTTCTTGTCAACGTATATCTGTTTCAATGCTTAACATGTTTTCTTAATTTTCGTGCGGACACTATTTCATACGTCTCTTTTCATTTCTTATATTACCTATTCTTGTATTATACCTATTGTATTGGCTAGCCCGTATTAAATGAATAAATAAATAACGACATTTCGGAACATCAGATAACCTTCAAATTTGACCAAAACTCAAAGGTCAAATTAGTGTCCGAGTCCCCGCCCCCACCCCCTAAATGTCAGCTGACAGTAATTCAGCAAGCAAACCCCACTGACGAGCAGACTATAGGGCACTCAATAAGGTGTTCGAACCAATAGACCACTCCCTACCTACAATACCTATCATCACTGCTTAACCACTGAATAAAGCGCGATGGTACACGCTAATAGATCTGAATCGCGCATACTAGGTACCAAATTGGGTTAATGGAAGCGAGTAAGCAAAAAGTAGCTTTCAAATGCGCATGCGGCACCTATACCTTCAATCGTATCCCTTTTGGATTGGCCACAGGATCACAGATCTTATCGGTACTCCAAGAGAAACTGTTCGGGGACGTACGTGCCCAGTACCTCCTGTGGTTCATAGATGACCTCCTTATCTATAGTTAGACACTAGAGCAACATCGGAACGAGCGAACTTGACGGTCAATCCTGAAAAATGCAAATTCGCCATGACAGCGGTAAAGTACTTGGGACATGACATTGAACAGGGTAGGGTAAAGATCGGCCTCGAGAGAGTACAAGACCTATTAGCAATACCCACACCCGCTAATCAAAAGAAGGTAGCCCAATTCCTAGGCGCAGTCAACTTTTTCAACGCATTCATACCCGACTATGCCAGAATTGCGGCACCACTGAGTGGTTTGCGAAAGAAAAACGCAAAGTTCGTGTGGACGGCGGGATGCCAAATTGCATACGATCAACTGAGATCGCGTCTCACTAATGCACCGGTTTTACAAACACGTCTTTACAGGCGCGAGGCAGGACGCCATACCAGCAGCTCTGACCCAGCAAAATGAAAATGGATACTATTCAATAGCATATGCTGGCAGAAAACTGTCCGACCGCTAACAAGGCACGCATAGTGTCTATGATAAGCAGCTCGCTGCAGTATTATTCAGCGTCCTGAAATACCACAAGACTTACTTTGCGCATAACAATTTCTTTGTACATACAAACGCAAAGGCGATTGTAACGTCACGTTGTACCACATAAATGGAAAAAAAATGCCATAGCCGGTTACCTGTCACGCCAATCGATAACTCCATTAGCAATACCAATAGTTAAAAACGCGCAGCGGCAAACGTGACGGAAAGACCGACCACAGTGTAGGAGAAAAAAACCTTGCCGTAGGGGGTGTCTAGCCGCCAGTGGTTTCTGTTCGTGATGGTACATTTATTGTCGAATGAAATCTGGTGGACACCCCTAGACCCCCGGATCATAACAGTTTAGATCAAGGATCAAAGCAAGGAAACATAGAACATGTTTTTGGAATATGAACATAATAACAGAGGATACATAGATGTGTAGAAAAACGTCTGCCAAATCGAGTAGGCAGTATAGCTTCCTCACTTGAATTGCATGAACGTATAGACTAGTTGGGTAGGTTCGTTACGATACGGGACCATCTACGGTCCAACCCACGTGTACTCTCAAAATTTCAGCTCTCTACGACTATTTTTCGCTAGTTAGAAGCGTTATAAGGAAACGGTCAACACTTCATGTTTGCGCATGCGCAGAGGGAATTTACAGTAAGACTCAAATGAAATTCATATGGAACCATCAAAGTATTATACTGATCGACCCTCCAAATCTGAACTCGCACTCCAAGTATTTCACGTTTGCGCATGCGCAGACGAAACGATTTCCATGATTCTCAAACGGGACCATCTGCAATCCAACCCGCGTATACCCTCAAAATTTCAGCTCTCTACGACTGTTTATCGCGTAGTTAGAAGCGTTACAAGGAAATGGTCAACGGTTCGCGCATGCGTAGATCAAAGTTACATCACGATTCCAATGAAATTAATATGGAACTATCAAAGTATCATTCCTGATCGGCCCTCCAAGTTTGAATTGATTTCAACGATATTTTGGGTAGTTATGGGTGTTCCAATTATTTCACGTTTGCGCATGCGAAGACGAAAGTTACGGTACATTATCAATGATTTTGGTATGCGACCATTTGTGACTCAACCCGCACCTACCCTCGAAATTTCAGCCCACGTTGAAATTGCCATTATTACCATTATTTCGGTAGTTATGGGTGTTGCAAGGAATTACCACAGACAGACAGACAGACAAGGAACCAAATATGTTCCTCGATGTCCCAAACGGAAAATGGTATTTGGAAATTTTCATTTTGGAGGACATGAAATATTTTTACTCAATCATTCAACATGTTTTATTTGGATACTAATTATCAACATTACAACGATGGTATTGTAATAAGAATAGTACCTCACCACTAGTCATTTCATCACCCCTTGAGGATCCTGCTGTTAAATCCATCCAGCGGCACTGGCAACCGTGGTCCGAGATCCGACCGCAGACAATGGGGAGGGCGGCAGGTCTTGATTTGACTTGCCGCCCAGTTATGGAGGGAGGAGGTTAGCTCCGGGCCCCACCGCGCCCCCATGGTGGGTTGGCCTCACGCTGAGCAGCCGTTCTCCTGAATGTTGACCATATACACGCTCCTCCTGTTAGGACTCGCGTGATCATCCATTCAAGTATGAACTCTGGGTAGCCCACCCTTTTCAAGTCCGCTGCTGACCCACCATGCCACACACCGCGCCAGGTGATGGTTGCGCCAATCACCTTTATCTGGCCAGGCTGGATGTCTGCCAATCCTGCTGCTGCTTGTAGCAGCTTATCCACCTGGTAATTACAGATCTTGGCAGTATTGACGTCAGCAAGGGATCAGGAGCCAGAGACCACAGAGACGTCAATGATGAAGGCCTCTCTCGGTTTCACCACCAAGAGATCCGGCCGATAACTCCGTTCCACCAGGTTGAAGTGGGGCTCAAGCCACACCAGCCATTCATTGCGTTGTGCATAAACATGCAACAAGTCCAGGGCAGCATTATGACGGGCGCACCTAGGTCGCACCATGAAGGGGCAGACCTAGAGGACATGAGCACAGCCGTTTCATTTCAGTTGTGACAACCCATTCGACAGTGATGGGTAGTTCTGGTACGCTGACCCCTTGAGCGCCTCATCCTGGTGGGCAGAGAACCAGAGTGAACCTTCACCAGATCTGGGGATTTCCAGCCGTGCATTCTTGCTGACGGGTTCCTGATCCATGCAGTGCTGGCTCTGGTGTCCCGTGATCTCACCAATCTGATCCATCAGCGGTGCTATGCAGCCTCTGTGCTCTGGCAATCCGACGGTCGAGTCGTGTTGACCATTGCTGTTGCTCACTAGTGTCCTCAAAGAGCTGCGTGCGGGCATTACCTAGCCTGTTAATCTTATTGCAGGTATCTGAGTGAGCAGCTCCATCACGCCCATGCCCCCATCACCTACCGGTTCGTGGATATACGCATTAGCAGAGTCGGATGGTAGTCTCAGCCATTTTCTGATGTGGCCTCTGATTGCCACATCCATTTGCTTCAGGGTAACAAGCATTGTATTCCCCAGTACCAGTTGATGCGTTGTTGATGGAATTCCGTGATACCACAAGATCACCAGCTTCTGGAGAGGCTTCAGAGGGCTCTGTCAATTCTCTAAAGCATGGACGCTACTTTGCTGGCTGTATTGGGACATACCTACACGGGAGTTGCCCACGTTACTCCGCGTGTGAAAAATGGTGGACAGTTTACTCCCGAAATATTCGAGGTCACCTTACTCCGCAGGCCATTTTAGTTAGGAAACTACCCGACGGACAATTTACTCCCTAGCATATTATCCCGTGTTCCCAAGGAGAAAGGACAAAAACTGCAGTTAAGTGGATGAAAAAATAATTTAATGAAAAGCTCAAAGAAATATTTTTTTTTTGCCAAATATCGGTGCCTACAGACTAAATCAAGTACTTAAATGTTGATGGGACGAGCATAAGTCAAGAAAATTAATTTGAAGAAAAAATCAGTGGTCGTCTTCTATAATACGAGGACGATAATTCCCCGAAACCCGTTTCATGAACGTAAAAAGAGAGATTGTTCTGGCGTCATATTGCTTCCGAGTCTGCGAAGCAGCGGAAGCCTTGTGTTCACTTTCGTGAGCCAAAAAATTTTTGTCTTCAGAAATCAAAATTTCCACTTGCATTTTGCGTTTCAAAGCCTACTGAACAAATTTGGTTCCGTGTCTGTCGGTCTGTGAGTCTGTGAGTCTGTGAGTCTGTGAATCTGTGAGTCTGTGAGTCTGTGAGTCTGTCCGCATTTCCTTGTTACAGCCATAACTTCCACGATTTTGAATTGATTCAGCTCAAATTTTGAGGGATGGTGCGGATAAGGCCCCTTGAGGTCCCATACAAATTTCAACATGATTGATCCAGCGGTACGCCCTGCGCATGCGCTAACGTTAAATTCAACAAACACGCATAACTTTCACAATTTTGATTCAATTTCGCTCAAATTTTCAAGAATTGTTTGGACAAGGCCTAGTGAGTTCCAGTATGAATTTCAGCATGATCGGACCCTCGGTGCGCTCTGCGCATGCGCTGGCGTGAAATAGATTCAATTTCCTTGTTACAGCCGTAGTAACCAAAGATTTCACCCAATTTCAATGTAATTCTCAGGGATTAAGCGGGTAGGGCCCATTGAGGTCCCATATAAATTTCAACATGATAGAGCCAGCGGTTCGCCCTGCGCACGCGCTAACGTGAAATTCTTCAAACACGCATAACTGTCGCAATTATGTATAATGGACGTAATGTATTATGGACGTAATGTTATGTAATATGTATATTTCATGCAATGTTATGTAATGTTACGTAATGTAATGTTATGTAATATGTATATTTCACGTTAGGTAATGTAATGTATAATGGGTCACTCTGATTGTGACGAGGAAGCTCCTGTGCCATCACCTTGGCAGTGTATTTTTCAATAGTTTTGGACAACCAGCCGGTTTTTCTCCTGGAGGCCGCAAGCTTAGGCCGACTGGTCTCTCCCATTGCTGAACTAACTTCTTCACAGTTCTAACTCTTCACAGTTGTGCGGAGTACGGTTCCCTGCACTCGTTTGTCATTGTTTTTTTCGTCGTGCGTGTGGATTTCCGACCCCTCCAAAACTTCCCTCCCTATGGTTTTAATATAAGCCTTACACCGCCACTTCTTTTGGTCCGCACAGTACCATCGTTTCACTCCTCCCACTAAGTATTTATGAAAGACGAACTTATAATTATCACGGAAAACGACGCACCTCCCTTTTTCGCTACCACCTTCGACAAAAACAGTCTTAACATCCGACATGGTCAGGTACAACACATAAACTGAGGCTCACTGCCTTGATGTCAGTGGAAGACTCTTCATTTGTTATCGGGGGTCAAAAGTCTACCCGTGTTTACCGCTCGCAACATCTTGTCGTCCATATTTTCCTCGCGTGGACCCCAGAGGACCCCAAATATTACGGGAGTAACATGGGCAATCCCCGATACTTCTTATCGGAGTAACGTGTCCCCCTCGCCAGAGCGAAGGGTCCACATTTTCCTCGTCAGGGAGTAACGTGGGTGTCACCCACCCTACACCCTGGGCTCCAAACGGAACCCCCAGATATGTCCATCGAACATTATGTGGAGAAGCTCTTAAGTATTCACCATCAACTTCAATGGCTAAACCTTCCATTGGCACCACTAGTCGGCCACCTCTTGGCACCAGGGGAAGGTACAGCGATTTTCTGAGATTGAGGTTTAGTCCCACCTGTTCCAAGGCACCATTGAGTGCTGTTACCTGGGCCTGTATTCCTGCCCTCGATGTAGCAATCAATACAACATCATCAGCAAACGCAAGCGAGGACCAACGCCGACCTGCATGGAAGTATCCCACTCTGGAGGATAGGGCTAATAGGACATGATCCATGACCACATTGAATAGGGTGGATGACAGGGGGTCACCCTGCCTAATTCTCCTCCCGTTCCTCAGCCACGGACCTGCCCCAATTCTGGTTGATCCATTTTGGTAGGCTGCTTCAATGTATTCCACCAATTGCTTGGGCCATTGCCTGGCTTTTATTATGTTCATGATGGCAATATGAGACCCTTTCTCAACATCAAGAACTGCCAGATGTAGCTCTCTTCTCTTGCGGTTGGCTTCAACTAATATTGTATTACATGCTACCACATTCATTGCCAGCCCGTCAACGCCCCTGCGGAGTCCTCTTTGTTGCTCCACATGAGTAACAGAGGACTCCAATCGTTTTCCTAGGATCTTATGGAATTGGCGTACAACTACTGATGGGACTGTAATTGGGTGGTAGTCTGCTTCTGTTTGCGGCCTATTACTCTTAGGTATCATCGTGGTTCTGGCCTGCAAGTGCAGGGAAGGCATGACCCCCCGGTGCATGGTGATGTTGAAGAATAACACCCTCAGCCCACAAGGCACAGCCCTCCACACCCCCACCTGCAGCCCATCAGGGCCACATGCTGTCTTAGTCGGTTCAGAGTTACGGATGTCATCCTCTGTTACTGGTGCCCATACTTGGTGCATGGACTGGTCCTGCGGGTGTCGCACCACCTCAGCAGTCCATTCCCGCGACGGTAGTGATCATTGATCAGCCCAATAGTTCCGCAATTCTTGGTCTGTATGCCTGGCTTGTGCTCTTCCATTGCCCAGGACATCTTCTGCTATGGCAGTTCTATCCCCATCCCACAGCCTCCTGAACCTAACAAATCTATATCTTCTCGTTTCTGGTGGTGTATCATTACTCTGAACGTGGTCCCTGGGCGGACGAGGTGCTGGACCACTGATGTGTGATAGCCAGAGGAGTAGATCATCCTGGGGGTTCTGGTCTTGCACGACCATTCTCGCGGCGTTTATCAGTGGCTGATGGCCTTGGTCTTGTTCTGCCGCCCCTCTAGCCAAGCCAATACCCATAAGTATTGCATTGTCAAACGAGTGCTGGGAAACCTCCTGTCGGGGGTTTGACTGTGCTGGAGTTTCATCATTGGTCTGAACAGGATTCCCACATAACTGTTCCAGTAGGTACATCCCAGTAATGTGGTCTTGCTCGAACTGCCTCCACAGATTTGATTGTTCTATCAATCATTTTTGTGGCAAGAGCTCGGTTCATTTGGGTGATGGTATTGTACCCTCCAGCTGAAGCGCCATTGCTGCCATGATGTTCATTTCCTCTTGTGACCAGTATATGCATCGTTTTGGGCCAGTCTCATCAAGGGCACACTGTTTTGGATGAGCTGATCTAATAAGTTTAGAAAGTCCTATGCCTGAGCCAAAGGTTCTTTCACAGTGGCCACACTGATGTTCCTGCATTATACTGGCCATAATCAGTTGCTTGGATCGTCGCCTCTTTCGCCTTAGTGAACACAGTACATTTTGGGTCCCCTGTTATGTGCTTGGCAGGCTTCTTCGCTGCCTTGCAGGACATGCACTCTATCTCTGACTGCTGCTTCATACAAAGCGCAGCCTTATGACCTTTTTCTCCACAGCGTTTACAACACTCATCCCCGGGGAAGTGTATCCACTGAGCGATGACCCACTCTTGTGCACCTGAAACACCGCAGAACAGGTAGGTATGTACGGTGTCACAGGGCATCGGCACCACCCTATGTATAACTTCGGATCGTTCATATTCGCCCTATAAAGCTGGGTTTCCACCTTGACCTCCCAGCTCACCGGACGTCCATCCCCAAGCCTGATCATCCTCTTGGGGCTGAATCTAGCCTTGAATGCGTCTAAGTTCACGTTGAACCAAATATGTTCCTCGATGTCTGAAACGGAAAATGGTATTTGGAAATTATCATTTTGGAGGACATGAACTTTTTTTTACTCAATCACGAATCCAAGGCTTCCCTACCTTCGGTAGTGAGGAAGCAAAAAAACATCATGGGATTTCCAAGCCTCGGACCAGCGACCTAACGCCATGTCATGTAATACACGTCCTCAGCTGCTTTTGGCGTTCTTAGGGTAGGTACAACCCCCTCGGCAGTTTTCGGCTGAGTGGGGTCTCGCCGTTGTTGGCGAAGGTGTGGTAGGAGAGGAGGTGGGGGGTTGGGTGGCAGGAGTGGGGTAGAGGGAGAACTGTGTGGGCGACGGGGAGGGGAAGGAGTTCCCTCGGATTGGACTGGACTGGACGATTTCGAGCCTGGTTTACTCCCGTAAAAACATGTTCCATGTTAAAAATCACGCAACCGCACTATGCGGCTCCCAATTCGGCAGAACGGCTGATCAAAACCCTAAGAACTTCGCTTACAGCATACCACGGTGATCAGCAAGTAAGTGGGACTCTAATCTCGAGTACATCCAATTAGGCCTGAGCTCAGTACAACACGCCACAACAGGACACACACCTGCGAAATTGTTCCTTGGGTTCGAGTTGAACACCCCTCTCGAACTGGCATGGGACATCAACACCAACCACAGCACAGCCCACACCCAAAATACGTACCACGACGCATGCGCCAACATAACACGCGCAATGGAGCGGCGGAAGAAATGTTATGACAAAAAACATCAGAACGTAAACTATGCCGTAGGTGACACAGTGCGTATTAAACAATACGTCATTAGCTCCAAAATGGAACAGGTCACTGCCAAATTGGCATACAAGTATTGCGAACCATACACCATCTCCAAAGTACTATCCCCAGTAACCGAAAAGTGACAACTCGACTGACGTAAAATACCAACACGTCTCACAACTAAATAAATAAAAAATTCTAGTGCGTAAAGCACACACACACACACACAAACTGTAGCACTAACGCGTGCATTTCACTGTTCGCGGTTCACAATGCGAAATCCGGCACGGCAAATGAGTGACAACCATACCGCCACCGCCCCCAGCAACGAGGCCAGGCTACGAGATGCGCGTAGCGGGGATCGAGATGGTCGCCGGGCCAGCTGCAGAACCACGGCCGACCCGCCGCACAGTGGTCCAGAATCGTCAAACAGCGCTTAAAACCCAAATTTTTGAAGTATTTTCCCCTACCTTTTCGGCCTCAAATACATGTTTATAACCTCCCGAGGAAGTCATTCCTTGAGTTGCAGGCGCCAACAATGATTTGAGGACCGTCAATAATCGTTATAATAACAAAAATTGTGGAAATTTCAATTTCCGACCGGTTGTGATTGGAGCAATTTTTTCTTGATATAGTGTGATGTCAAGAGGGCGAAAAAAACTTTTCCCTCAATTTGAAGACGTTATTAGGAAATGGGTTAATGAAAAATTGACAAATTTTCAAGTGTCAGGTTTCTTTTTGACTTGCAGTCTTTGTGCATCCGTATACACCTTCAATACTGAGCTTAGGCACTTCCTAACATGTATAGAAAGACCGCAAACCGAAATTAGCTGCAACCACCCCCGACCTTCGGACCCAGAGCTCAATGAACTAGGAAAACGTGAACCAACAGACTCCCGTTCTCGCTATGTAAACGACAGAACTGAGGAGTAGGTTGTCACCTATTAACTAACTAACTATTAGCCAGCCAGGTCAAAAAGGGGGTTCCCATTTGAAAAAACAAAGTTAGTGCGCGTTTTGTGCATTTTCACGCATGCGTGATGCGCAAAAGTGTGCTAGTTGACTTCCTCGTGAAAAATTAGGGGGGTTACCGCTTGGAGTTTTTTTATAACCCTTCAAAAATCGGAGGTAAAAATTCATATCCATCATTTAAGAAACACCCTGTACAAATAATTGATACCAAAACAAATGTGGACTTCTTGTAATACTTTCTTGGCATGGGTACCTTCATCCTAGTCGTATGACTAGTAAATGTCCCAAATTTTAGGTTTCTTGTTCAACAACTCCAGGAGAGCGTTGCTTGACGATTCTGGACCACCGTACGCCAGCGACGTCCAGCCGGCCAAAGCACACGTCAACACCCATACAAGCGGACGCCCGGGAACCGAGAAAACAATAGTCGCAAAAGCACACCAAAAAAAAAATTCCCGAAATCATAATATTAAAAATCAAAATCATAATAATCGTTTAATCAACACACAGTAATGATCGTTTAATCATCACACAAAAACGTATAATAGTAATTTTAAAAAAAACCGTGCGATAGCGCGAAGAGGCCTACTGCAGAGATAACAAAAAAGAAGCCGCGTGACAACGCGAAGAGGCCTACATCATTAATAGTTTAAAAAAAACGCGCGAAGGCGCGAAGAGACAAGCATGACAGCAAAATCGGGGCAAAACAAGCGGGCCGCAAAACAAGCTCCAGCCTCCTGTCAGAGTGCCAGCGACACCCCTACCAAGCACTGCGAATCAAACAAACCATTTATTTCACTTGCACATAAATCAGATATAGACCATTTCCCCAACACGGATCGTCGAATCAACAAAATCATACACAAAGCGGCCCCAACCACAACCATAGCAATTGTAACTACAGAACGTGCAGTATCTTAAGTCAGCTCCATAGTTAGATACCTATAAGAAATCGATGTAACTGCAGTACTGCCTTCGTTCCAACTGTAAATTATATTTAACTACTAGGACCCCGTCCCCAACCGCAGAATCCCCACCACTCGCCCACCAAAGGGCAGCCGAAAATTTGACGAGGTCGGGTGGAGTTCCTGATGCATGAGCACGCAGAACTGTTACTCAGGAACGGTGCCACCCGTCCCAATGATAGGAAGGACAACAATCAATCCGTTTCCTGCCTTCAACAAGGTAAGATAACACCTCCCTCATTTTTATTTATATCACTCGATATTTAAACCACTTCATCCTTTTAACAATTCTGTGGTTGCCGATAGGTCATCCCTTCGAAATTGTCACCCTTCGAGAAATATATAAATCAACTCCCCTTGGGTAAATTTAGCTTCCCCTTAATTTTCGCCCCTCAAACAATCTTCTTGGAGCTTTATTCTTAATTACCCAATAAAAAGGTATTGAGTCAGAGCAGAATATTGTTGTCTACCTAATATCTTCCCTTCTCCTATAATAGCACCTAATTTAAAATAAATTATCTTATTAGTGCAATTTAGGAGGGTGACCCAATCCGAGCAGAGTCGAGGTTAAAATAATATTACCCACTCTGTTACACACCCTGTATATAGTTTGCTCACACTTAGGATTGAGAACCTTCTAGGAATCGATTCTACTACTAATTCCCTGGAAGCAATTTTTTTCAGCCCCTTGTTTTCGTGAGTTTTTTCACTTTTAGGATTTTGTAGTGCTTTCGACCGTATACCACTAAAATGACCATAAATCCTTTAAATTACACTGCAAAATTGAAAATAAAGAATTTGGGAAAGCGCTTCAAATTTTCTATCAGAATTTGGCCCTACCATAAATTTTAGAGTAGGTACACTCAGTGGGCAAAATTTCGACTGAAAAAAAAGTTTTTCAAATGTTCAAAACCACTATTTTCTTGCTTATCACAAATAATGGGGGATTGAACGTGCTGTGACGAGAAGAACTTCTTTAGAATCTGGAGTTTCCAACGGGAGAAATTCATGTTTGAATACACAATGAGGTGTTCAGAGGAGTTGGGTGTCGTTTTCGTTGTAATTTTTCAAGCTGAATCGAATTGTGACAATACTAAATTCCCCCGACCGTAAAAAAAGTAAGAAAACCAGTTAAGGGTAAATGCTAAGAAGTTTTGGTGAGAATATGTGGTAAGAGATGGCAGCACCATTGGGGCCAAATTTCGTTTATTTCTCATTTGAGAATGGAGAGTGATATTTCCATTCGGAAAACGGAGTTCTCATCGAGATGCATGTTGTGAAACTAATGGTTAATCGGTTCAAAAAGAGTGCAAATTCTTTTGCTCACTGTTCCAAAAAAAGTTGTTCAAATTTTGAACATCTCAAGATGTGGCTTAATAGACACTTGCATTGGACTCTAAAGAATACTAATCCGTTTTCAGAACTTTCTTTTATTATTTTCAATAATAAACCAAACACGCACGCACGCACGACACACACACACACACACACAGATTTTTTTTTTCACTCTTAAGTGTGAACAACCTGTATAATATATTTATTTCCAGATTTTCCATCCTTATCGCTCAAATGGAATTTCGAGCTCAAAATGTTCTCAAGTGGGTTTTCAAGGGTGCTCAATCCAATTTTAAGGTCAAACTTGCAAAATTTCAACCATGCAAGTTCGCTATACTTCTTTTTTCGAGTTTTGGCATAACCTCATCAGAATATAAAGAATAAAAGGGTCGAGGGGGGTTAAATGAGAGTTGAAGTACGGAATCTACTGTTCAAGCGTTTTCAGAAATACGTGATGAATTCGGAAGACAACCCAAGCAACGAACACATTTTTTTTGTTCTGGAGACTCCATTTACAAAGTCCAACGAATGAGAGTGGGCAGTTTAATGTAGTAGGATTGAGAATTTTCAGCTTCGTTCAAATTATCCCAAGCTAAATCTAGGAAGACAAGGAAGTCAAATTTGATTGGTGTATTCCTTTTCTGACAAATTATTAGCAGGGTCGATGGGAATCTATTTATAAATATATATAAAAAAGGTTATTAATCACCAGAGGGTAAGAGGATGCCTATAAGTTCAACGGCCAGTGATTAATGGATGTGAAATGGGCCGAAGCACAAGGGAAGACTAAGTAGATTGGCTGTCTGTGGCAAGTTATTTCCAATCAACTAACTAGCTGTCTTACGCATGATACAATTTCCGTTGTTTTGCGAAACAGGTTTCATGAACCAGACCCAAACTCTCCAAAGGACAATGGTTTCCAGTGAAATTAATGCGGGATACTTACTATTGGTTCATCTTCTCTCCTATTACTGTTGTAGTTGTCACTATCATTGTAGGTAGTGTGCCCTGCATTGCTTTCAGTGAAATATTCGGGTTCAACACGTCTCCCAGGTATGATTGTTGAAACATATTGTACACTTAACCACCTCCTCCTCGAATCGATAATTAAAAACGTTTAGGTATTTTGGTGATTCAGTTGGGGACTCACGGATTCCAAACCATCACAGAACCTCCTCATGAATAGTTTTTATAACATCGAAAGAATTCTTAACACATTGTATGGAGTACCTAGGCTAGGTAAGTGAACTAGGTTTTCATTAAGCCTCCAGGATGCTTAATTACAAGCATAACGAGAGTGGATCGAAATACTTTTGGTTTCCTGGTGCAGCTGCAGAATTTATTTTCAAATTGCCTCAAATCGTACTAATGTAGTCCTATCAATTTTATCCAAAATCTGACGTCCAGATGAACTTCACGCGTTGCTTGATCAATATCGTATACAACATTTTGTATGTAGTAGGTAGTGTGCGTGTTGTGACAGCGTTAAATGTTTCTATGTTAATATTTTTTCAAAACATCCTCGTTCATTATTTCCATGAAGCTCCGTTGTGATCATCTGGTTAATATGATCAATATTTGTTTATTTACTTTGTACGGGCAAGCCCAGTTACATTAGGTGTACTAAATCAGAATAATAAGTACAGTTCACATTTTTCAAAGGTATTTCAAACTAGGATTCACAATAAATACACTAACAGGGGATAAAATAGACTAGAAGGTTGTGGAAGAAGATGCAAACAAGGTTTTCAGTCAGTGAGACCACCATACTGGAAACATGGCGAGGAAGAGAATGGCCGAACGTGGTTGACTGTGCATTGGGCATCTCATCAAATAGTCGGTCGAAGAGAACGGATTGAAGATATGAGGCGAATGGGCAGAGATGACGCGAACGTTAGAAGGTAGATAATGGATTCTGTTTGAGGATTTTGTCAAATCTAGCAAATCCGTTATCCGCTTCGATGCATGGAGAATGTTAAGCTTAATCAAGTTGATGGAGGGCGATTTATCAAGTAAACTCGGTCACGGCACTGGTCCCCTCAAATCAGGAAGCTTGAACACAGAATCTGTATGGAACGACCGCGCGATGAGGATGGTTCGTCCGTTTGCATTCGAGTCCACTTGAGAGCCAAACAGCGGGTTGATGGCTAAATAGCATTTCAAAACAGGAATTCTCACAGAATAAATAATGCAGTTTGTATTCTTTGCTCAAAAACCCTTTTTGTAGGAATTGTTGAGCGTATTGTTATGGCGGGTTACGACATGTGAAAATTGAATACTTTGAATTTAGATATTACAGAGAAATGCAGCCTAAAGTTCGTTGGTGGTCGGCCCCCCTAATGGACTAGTGGTCTGGGTGGCTGGGACACATATCTAAATATTTGAAAAAAAAACCTGCCAATTCTTTCACAACGGTTAATAGAAACACTTGTGTCTTAATACGTACGCAATACCGTTATGATAGATAATACGCGTATATATTCAAACTCCAAGCTTGCATTATGAACGGCCAGCTAAAAAAACTATCCGATGCGGGAAATTGAGACCTATTTGAATATCCGAAAAAAGCATACTCTTGTATGAGAAGTTTCGGAACTCCGAATAATATAATGTCTACCCATATGTCCCATCCCCGCCTGTAGCCACAGAGATATGAGACTCATTGAGGATCACTGCTGGCACGAGCAGAGCCATGAGCCACCCCTTTCACTCCAAAGACATCTACTGGCCAAGAGAATAAATTGTAGCGTCTCGCTTCATTCTGGAAATATTGATGTTCTCGGCTCCGTGGAGTGTGTTGCCATCGATGATCTCACAAATCGCTATAGGGAAAAGTTGCACCGCTCCTTCGCCTTCAGATCCATTTCATCTGACCTCTGGTGGATTCGCCACTCGGAGCTCTTCAAGTTCACGATTGATTTTAACATGCTTCAAGAGACTGGTCTCATCACTCCATAAATCGGCATACCTCTGACAAGAATCCGCAAGGGTCCTTCTGACAGATCTCCTCGACAGGAAGTATCCAATGCCCAATCCAAAACGATACTCCCAGAAGCACATCGACTAAAGAAGCCACGGAACATCCTCACCATCTGCTGAGCCAATTCTCAGCATCTGACCTCAACAAATATTTCAGGATACAAATGATGAATAAATGTCGACAAACACATTCCAACTACCACGCAAGGAATAGGTACAAGGCAGGTCAAACCGAGCACTAAGTTGTGGTGCGCGAATATGCCTTGCCGTCCTAAAACCTTTCATAAGAGTCACGAGTGGTCACTGTCTCCTCCTATCTGGTGCGTATTGGCAGGCCACGGAGCTCTAGCAGCACTGTTTGAGGTGGAGGATGCAGAGAAGCTAAAAATGATGTACATTTTCCAGAAAGTTGAGGAAAACATGCAAAGACCGCTCAACCTCAGAGTCATCCTGGTCTCGGAAATGTTGAAGTTTAGAAGACGCAGTGGCAATGTTTTCAAGTGACTGTGGCCTTAAGGGTTAGTGTCTTCTGCAACCGAAAACTGATTTAGTTTTAATTTTCTTATAGAAGAGTGTTTCACTTTTTAAATTTTAGTTTATATTGTACGATTTGGGCTGTATAACTGGTTAAGAATTACTTATTTAAAAATAATAATAAAAACAGACCATTTCAGTTATAGACCATTTCTGATTCTTCTAAGAACTGGACTTCAAAATTTGTGGATGATTTATAATCAGATTTTGATTATTTTTTTCCATGGGACCAACAAGTAACTAAACCACTCTTCTATCCTCAGCACTAGTTTCATATCAATAAGGCCCTTATCAAGTACAGCTATTTTGAGGATTTTAATTTTTGGTGGTGAGAAATAGGGAATCAAGGGGTCCACGGACCAAAAACGCGAATTCCATCGAAATAGTGCCCAGTCGACAACTTGAGACTCGGCCGTCTTTAGGCGCCTTGGCTAGAAACGCTTTGATTTCAGAGGAGCAAAGGTTCTATAACTAGGCCCTCGACAACATGTAGTAACGGTCAAAATAATCCTGTAGGCCCCAGGGAGTAGTTGGTAGGTTTATATAAATATAAACTTCGGCCTTCACCTGACTGAATGTTAGCGGGGCCCCCAATCCTAACAGATTATCGGGGAGGGACGGGGTCGAGGTGTAATCCACAGGAATTACAATGTTACGTCCCACGTCCGGATTATCGACTTGACTCCGATCCCCGGATTTCGTTCGACATCTCGTTCCAACTCGGCGATCATCTCAGAGAAGCAGTGGAATTCATTTAAAATATCAAACATATTGTTCAGAAATGCATGAATTGCAGAGCCCGCAAATGTTATGAGTATTGCCGTTACTCAGACTACAGTGTCCTAAAGTTTCTAGCATAACTAGAAAAAAAGTTGGCCAAGCTTAATGGCCTTCCTCTATCAATAACATGATCTTGTAGATCATTTAAACATATAATATAATATATTTATACACATAAACATATAAACATATTTATACATATAAATAATAAATTAATAGCAGATCAGGGTGGGATAAAAAATGCTATCTTCAATCTGATTTTTTGTTATTTATAAAGTATTTAACGTGTAGTTTGATAGAAGTTGAGTGAAAATTCCTCCGTTCAGTTGGAAGACAAGTTTCTTAAAATGTAATCAACATCGAGCCATAGTTCGTGAGAAATTGAGTACTTCAGACTTCGCGTTTCAGCAAGCGCAGGGCTATACCAATCACCCAATGAGTCTAAATTCGTAGGGGATTTGCATGATCCTTGAAAATTTCAGCAAAATCGAAGTTTAACTGAGGAAGGTATGGTGTGGCAACGATTTGCACCGAGCCAAATTTGTTCAGAAAGCTTTAAAACCTAAAACGTGAGTGAAAAACTCGCGTGCACGAAAACCTGCCCTTGATGTCACAGACAAACAAATTATTTCCGCCCAAAAGTGCAAACAAAACTTCCGCTACCTTAATAGACTCGGAAGCTAATTTCAATATGTAAATGCGGTTTGATAATAGGATATAAATTGCGGTCTGGGCAATGTCAGTCCTCATAATATAGCAACCTTTTGGAGAACTTCGGAAAAATAAAAGGTTACCTGAGGAAATATCCATTAATAAAGGATACTACTTATAATACAGAACATAATATGGGCTATGCTTAGGATATTTTACAAAGCGGAAAAAACTTCTCCCCGAAACAGCATTGGTATAACACATTTTGCAAAGGAACTGTAAGCCGGGGAGTTAGCCATCGGCTTGCAGAGCTCCCACGATGAAGCCGGGAGGGGAGGGAGCCCCCGTGGTTCCACCGTCCACCTGCAGGCTGCAGTACGGTCAAGATAGGGGGGCCGCTGCACAGGCCAACAGCCTGCATGTTCTGTGGCGATCAATCACACTTCCCGGTGGACTGCGGGCACAGCCCACAGAAAACGACGTTCTGTGATTACTGTGGTGCCCGAGAACACCTAGAAATGGACTGCCTGAAGAAGAGGAGTCTTTTGCCCATATCAAATCCCAAAGGACGACACGAACTATGAAAATTGAGAAGGTGCCACGAAATGTCACAAATGCTGAGGTGGCCGAACCAATTGTTGAAGAGGCTGACGACATTTCAGTGTCATTGGTTGTCAATGCAGTCAACGGTTTCCCTCTGCGAGTTGCCGTAACACTGAATGGAGAACCAGAGGATATGGTCATTGTGTACAGGGGCGGGGGTCTCCGTGTTGTCTCGACCCGTAGAAGGTGTTTCCATTACCCCAACAAGATCCGCAGCACGGGGGACAAATGAGCAACCACTACCATTCCTCGGAGAGCAGTTATTACGATGCGAATTGCAATGATTGATTGATTTTGATTGATTTGTGTGTTGATCACACTTTCAGGGTCATCGCCCGAAGTGACGGAAATCTAGACTTGATGGGCCTCGATCTCATGCCACGCCTCTCTGTTACTATCCGAGTAAATGGGAAAGGAGTCACTTTCCAGAAAGGAACCGTGGGACAGCGCATGATGGTTTGGGGAGAGGATCCACAGAAATCAACGTGTCCGACCAACAAAACTAGGACGCCAGGCACAACGCCCAACCAAAAAGCATCGAGCTCTCAAAACCCAAATCAGACAACTACACGAGGGTCAACCCCCCCCCCCCCCCCCCCCCCCCCTATGAGATAACTACTAGCACGCGGCTTCCGTTATCAAGACGGGAAACCGGCGATCCATCCCCGCCGGCGAAATATCATGGCCTCCCCATTAGGGACCCGTCCCCATTAGCTTTTCGTCAATCCGTCCCGGGTATGCAATCCATCCCCCTAGAGAACTCTGTTGTTCTCAACTCATCCCCGTGGTAATTTTCGATAGAACGCGAAGCAAATAAAATTAGGCGTCTTTAATAAGTCGTAATAATAGAGATTATGGGGTATATAGTCAACAATAAACAATGTATTATTCAAATCACTCGGGATGATCGAGAATTCCCCCGAAGTGTCGTGGAGGTACTGCATGAAGGCTACTGTACTATCGGCGTGAGTGGTTGGATGCTCCAGCAGCCACTTGGAAAACACCTCGCCGACTTCATGCGGGTTCAAAAGTGGTAGGCCGAATGCCCAGTGCAGCCATCTTCGTCTTCTTTGTCTTTGTACGCTGCTGTGAGCCCTAACTTCTGAATCCGGTGAAACCTGAAATTTACCGTATTTACTGGGACGGGTTGATGACACGACCCTCCACTCTCCGGGATGAGCCGCCACTTCCCAAGCGGCGCTAATTGCACCTTTCACTTTTTCGGGGACGGGTCGCCTGTTACCCTAATACCAGAAGCGGATCAGTCAAACAATTATCTCGCTCCAACCAAATCGAAATACCATTACCAAAGGACGGGAATAACAAAAAGATGAGAGCTGATCCGACTGGGAAGACACAATAACCCCCCTCCCCCCGAACCGAATGAAAACGGCTAAAAAATCAGCAGGTAAACACGGAGGGGACGTGTCAATCAACAACAACAAGAGACGAGCCGTTAGCCCAGACAAAAGTCACAACAGAAGGTCAATAAAACCTGTCACCATCAAGAGGACCCTATTAGCTTGACGTGTCAAGTACCCGTCCGAACCACTGATATGACCTGTACTGGGTTAGGGACACAAGGAGAAGGACCTCCAGGTAACGGTAGTCTCAAAAATCCCCGAGAGACGGGGTGGACAACATGTTGGGAAACTTGCTAATGACGTTTAGGGATGTTTTTTCGGAACCAAAGGTGCAACCTTAAAGTTACGCACAAATACGATACCGGGGATTCCCCGCCGGTATTCCGAAAGCCAAACCTGATCCCGCACGCATTAAGATCCATTGTTGAAGCCCAACTGGAAGCCATGTTAAAGGACGGCATCATCAAACCCCTGTGTGACGAATTTAAATTGGCGCATCCGCCGCCGCCGCTGCCGCCGCCGCTGCGGCCGCTGCACACGCCGCCGCCAACGTCACGACGGCCTCGGCGTCATTCCCTCTGTCGCTTCCCCCGTTTTATTCGCACGACCCCGCTCTCTGGTTCTTCCAGGTTGACGCTGCGTTTTCTGCCGCCAACATCCGCAACCAGCGGACCCGCTACTCCCGCATCATATCCCTGCTGCCGTACGAAATCCTCCTACAGACGTCGGACATCTCTCCCGACGCCGCAGCCGCATACGACGACCTCCGCAACCGCCTCGTCACACTATACCAACCATCTAAGATCGCACGTGTCGCAGCGCTCTCACAACCGCAGCACCTCGGCGACCTGAAGCCCTCCCACCTCTACCACCGTCTGCGTCATCAGCTGCGCGACGTGATGACGGCCGACATCGCGCGGACCTTCTGGCTGCGAGCCCTTCCCCACCCCATGCAGATGGCGCTCGCCAGCCACCTCGACGGCCCGGATGAACCCTCTTACGACTCGCCGATACAGTCCACGACCTCACCGCAACCGCCGGCGTCACGGAAGTCAACGCACCCCGCACCTCCACCCCGCGGCGGGACCGGACGCCGTCACGAGAGCGCCGCCGACCCCCCTCCCTCCACCGGCGCCGCTCCCTCTCCACCGAGCGCCGGCCGACCCCCTCCATCGACCACCGACGCCAGCGCTCGCCCGAACGCCGCACCGCTTCCCCCCCTCAGCAACGCAGGGGAAAGTCTCCAGCCGCGGCGACCTCCTCCACCTCCATTCGCCCCACCTGGACTGCCTACCTCCCAGCGGACCCCCCCCCCACCGATGTTTTTATCATGTTAACTTCGGTGGGGAGGCCCGCAAATGTCAGCCCCCCTGCTCCTTTCCCTCCAAGCAGGGAAACGCGGACGCCCGCCGGTAAATCCGGCGGGCCCCCCTCCTCGCCAACACGGGGGGGACCACAACCAACCCCTCCCCGCCCGCATTCACACCACCACCACCAAGCCACGTTACCCCTCCTACGCCGCCGCCACGGCTGCCAACCTCCCGGCCGCGCCTGCCAGCGCCGCCAAAACCCTCACCCCGCCATCAACCGTTCCCCCACCTCGGAACGGCCCCTCCACGCCCGCCTCCAGGGCAGCCACCCTTCCGGCCGCCACTCACGCCGCCGCTACCGTTCCCCCACCCCGGAACGGCCCCTCCACGCCCGCCTCCAGGGCAGCCACCCTTCCGGCCGCCACTCACGCCGCCGCTACCGTTCCCCCACCCCGGAAACGGCCCCTCCACGCCCGCCTCCAGGGCAACCACCCTTCCGGCCGCCACTCATGCCGCCGCTAACGTTCCCCCTCCCCGGAACGACACCTCCCCACCCGCCACCAAGGTGACCAGCCCCCCAGTCGACGCTACCGTTCCCCCTCTCCGGAACGGCAAAGGAACACCCCGCGTCTCCTTCGCAGGGGACCGCCCACCACCGACACAGCTGCCCATCACCTCGGACGGCCCAAGCCCCTCCCAACCACCAAACCCCTCCGCCTCCGCCATTTTGCCGCACTCCACCCCAGCTCACCAGCGCCTCTTCCTAAAGTGCGCAAAAACAAACGTGCCGTTCCTCGTAGACACAGGGGCGGCGCTGTCTATTTTCCCGAACAACATCCTCAGGCGACAGGCGCGTTGTTACCGGCAACTTCTCTATGCCGCCAACGGTACCACCATCCCCTCGAACGGGACGTACCGCTCATCCATCCACATGAGCGGGCTCGCGTACGAGTGGGAATTTACCGTGGCGGACGTGGAGAAGGCAATCCTGGGGGCCGACTTCCTCGCTTATTTCGGCCTCCAGGTGGACGTCCGTAACGCGCGCCTGATCGACCCCTCCACCCAGAAACCAATCCCCGGTTTCATCCATACGGTCGACCGCCCACCAACCGAGTTCGAAGCCCTCCTCCTCCACTACAACCCCCAGCGCCGCCCCTCAGCACATATCTCCCAAATCCAACACTTTATTGAAACCTCTGGTCCCCCAATCTCCGCCAAAGCCCGCCGCCTCCACCCGCTCCAACTGTCCCAAGCCCGGCGGCACTTTGACAGGCTCATTGCGGATGGCATTATCCGCCCCTCCAAATCCCCTTGGGCTTCACCGCTACACATTGTGCAGAAGCCCAACGGGGATATCCGCCCCTGCGGCGATTACCGCCGCCTTAACGCCAAGACCACACCAGACCTCTATAACGTCCCCCACCTCCGGGATTTCTCCTCCCACCTCCACAACACGACTATTTTTTCGACCGTCGACATCTCCAGAGCCTTCCACCACATTAATATCAACCCGCCCGACATACCTAAAACCGCCATCATAACGCCTTTCGGCCTTTTCGAATATATCAAAATGGGTTTCGGCCTCAGAAACGCGGCCCAGACATGGCAACGATATATGGATAATATCCTGCGGGGACTACCATTTGTGTTTTGCTTCTTGGATGACATCCTGATCGCCTCCCGAAACCCACAAGAACATCTGACACACCTAAAGCAAATTCTAGACATCTTCTCTGCCGAGGGACTCAACATCAACACACAAAAATGCGTCCTCGCCCAACCCTCCGTCCGCTGCCTCGGCCACCAAGTCTCCTCCAACGGGATCAAGCCTCTCCCGGACAAAGTCCACGCTCTCACGGATTTTCCCCAGCCCCGCACTGTCTCAGAACTTCGCCGTTTCCTGGGTATGTTAAATTTTTATCGTAGACACATCAAACACGCTGCACAACACCAACAACCACTCATACACGCTATCCCACAACCGGCCAAAAAGAACGATAACCGCCCCATAACCTGGACCCCCGCCCTTACAACCGCCTTCCAAACTTGTAAAAAGGACCTAGTGGACGCCGCTCTATTAGCCCATCCCGACCCCCACGCTCCCCTCTCCATCACAACCGATGCGTCCGACTGGGCCATCGGGGCAGTGCTCCACCAACACACCGGCGCCACCCCCCAACCCCTCGGTTTCTTTTCAAAAACTCTGTCCCCAACCCAAAAAAATTACTCAACCTTTGACAGAGAACTCCTCGCCATCCACGAAGCCATCAAACACTTCCGTGACTTCGTGGAGGGCAGGCAGTTCTCTGTCATCACTGATCATAAACCCCTCACACATGCCCTCCTCCAAAATCGCAAATCTGCCTCCCCACGTCGCCTCCGGCAACTCGAATTTATCGGACAGTTTACGTCCGATATTCGTTATTTGCCGGGGGCCGACAACTGCGTGGCAGACGCACTCTCACGCCCCACCCCCGCGCCGGTGGCGGAGCTACTGCCTTTCCCTTCCCCACAAACCCTAAAGTCACACCAACAACCCGAATCCGACCCAGCCCTCTCCAACCTCATCTCCGCCTCCAAACTCCAACAGCTGCCGCCCCTTGAGCTCTGGTGTGACGTAACGGCCGACTCACCGCGCCCTTACGTCCCACCCGACCTCAGGCGGCAACTCTTCCTCCACTACCACTCCCTCCACCATCCCGGCATCCGGGCAAGCCGAGACCTCATCAAAACCCGGTACTTCTGGCCCCACATGAATACAGATATTCGTACCTGGGTTCTAGGGTGCCAGAAGTGCCAGCAATTTAAGGTCTCGGCTCACCCCCATGTACCTCCTCAACCCATCCCCGATTCCCTCCCGTGGGAACATGTTCACCTCGATCTGGTCGGACCTCTTCCCCCCTCTGAGGGGAAGAAATACTGCCTCACGATGATCGACCGTGCCACCAACTGGGTTGAGTGCATTCCCCTCACCCACATCACCGCGGACACCGTCGCAACGGCTTTCCTCAACCAATGGGTTAGCCGCTACGGTTGTCCGCGAACAATCACGGTCGATCAAGGGAGGCAGTTCGAGTCCGCCCACTTTTCAGATCTCCTCCGTTCCCTCGGGATCCAAAAAATCCGCACCACTCCTTATCACCCCCAATCCAACGGGAAAATAGAGCGGTGGCACTCGGTCCTTAAACAAGCCATCTCCACATCAGCCACATCCCCCTCATGGACCAAAACCCTCCCCTATGTATTACTCAGCCTTCGTACTTCCGCCCGTCCTTCAGACAACACAAGTCCCGCACAACACGCTTTTCGAGACCCTCTCCGTTTACCAGCCGACATTTTCACTCCACACACCACCCCGTCAATTAACAGGGAACCGCTCCGCACAACAACACCACACAACGACACCACCTATCCCAAACGTTTTTACACAGCCACGCACATGTTCCTGAAGGAGCCCGGCATCCACAAAACATTTCAACCTCTCTACGCCGGGCCCTTCCAGGTCATCCGCTCCACACACACCACGGCTACCCTGTTAATTGACGGGAAGCCCCACACTGTACCCCTCGCCCGATGCAAGCCAGCCCCAGTCCTCCCCGACCAATCGCACCACACCACTCACCCGACCACCCCCACACCACAAACGCCACACGTCACCTCCCTTTCACCCACCGGACCCCAACGTCGCCACCTCTCTCCGCGACGTCCCGGGTCCCGGCTCCCACCGGCTCTTCCCCTTCACCACCACCCTGGTGGTGAAGGGGCCCCTCTATCAGTCTTCACTAACGTGAAGACTGTTGGAGGGAGTCGCCTCTCTCACCCCATCACCTCACTACATTACACCCACAGCCATCTACACAACACACACTCTACACACCCAGGGAACGGCGGACTTCCACACCCCATATTTGTACCCAACTCTGTTCCCCTTTGTAAATACTATTCCAATTTGTAAATACTATCCAACCTTGTAAATATTAGTCCACTATACTATTGTAAATATTCAACTATGCTATTCAACTATGCTATTCAACTATGCTATTCAACTACACTATTGTAAATATTCAACTATACTATTCAACTATACTATTCTATTCAACTATTCTATTCAACTATACTATTGTAAATACTACTTCTTCTACTACTTGTAACTTCCAAACTTTGTAAATGCTCCTTATCCTACTTATACTACTTAGACTACTTGTACATTCCAATGCCTATACTACTACTTATGTTACTGATTTTTAGGATTAAGTCAGCCCCTGTCACATTTTTGCCTTCAGCACCACCATTTGTTTGCATCGGCCCTCAGCCTCTGTCACCTTGCGCCTTCAGCTCCACTTTTGTTTGCCGTCGCCCTCAGCCTCTGTCACCTTGCGCCTTCAGCTCCACTTGTGTTTGCCGTAGCCCTCAGCCTCTGTCACCTTGCGCCTTCAGCTCCTCAAACATTGGTTCGAACTGGGGGGACCTCTGTCGTGAGTCCCTCTCGGGAACACTCCACCAGTAACTTTAAGCTCTCACCAATATCCTCATGTAAAACTTACTTACAATAAACAACTAAGTGGGGAGACAGGCCACAGAACCCAGGAAACACAACCTGGAGCCCCACTACCAACCCCTAACAGGGGGTTGGAGGGAGAGGCCTCCAGTTCCTATATAACCCTGGATCCTGGGGCTTTAGCCTCATTCGACACTTCCTCTAACTAGCTCTCTCTTCTCTCCTCTACCTTGCTCCTCCTCTCAGATGATCGGTGGATTACCGCCGCCTGAGAATTTACCTTCTCCCTCTTGTCTAGATGATCGGTGGACTACCGCCGCCTAGACAAGCACCTCTCCTCACCTAGATGATCGGTGGATTACCGCCGCCTAGGTAAATTCCCTCACTCACCTCTATCTCCTCCCAAAGTCGTAGATGATCGGTGGACTACCGCCGCCTGCGTCTTTTCTCCTTCACGCCACCGTGATGAACAAAATTCTAAATTCATCACAACAACACTGGGGTAATTGTTTAGAAGCGTATATTCCCTGATCTACTTGAATTTAATTAGGTATTCTCATCATGGAAGGGCGTGGGAGAACTGGTCGACCATAGCAAGTGGGAGTAGAGATCTAGAGGTTTCAAGGATGCTAATACGGCAAATGTTCTGGAAAGAAAATAGCTAACTTAGACGAGGTTAAAGTAGGTGCAAATACGGAACTACACCCCTAATCACATATAATTTGAACACAAGACACTTGCAGGCACTTAGTACAAAAATAATATCGATAAACTAAATAAACCATTTATATTCAGACTAAGCAAAAAAACGTGTACTATTTGTTTCAGCTAAGAAATAATGATAAGAAGCATTACTAAACGAATAAAGAGCATTATTTGCGTCATTCTCTACAGGCAACGCAAGCACTGAATTAGAAATGAAGGTACCTGGCCGATCCACATCTTCTGGACAGCCCGGAAACAGAAATGGGTTATTTTGAGTTATACATCAGCTTAGTATTCATGTATATTGTTTAGGATATGGCTTTCAAATACACATTTAACAACTTAAAATTTGTGATTTTCCAAGTAGCATTCTAAACTGAAAGGTGAATACCATAAAGTATGCAATAGCCCTAATCGTTATTACGAATATTAAGGAACTCGACATGTGAAGAATATGGTGTTACAAATTGTCTAGAATGAGATCATTACAAATTTCAAGTATCGATTTTCCTCTGGGTAGTGCATCCACCTCATCTCGTCTCAGAGATTTCGCATTTCACTGAGGCTAGCCGACAGTCTGTCTATGCTAGTGTTTCCCTAGAAAAAAGGGGGTCCAAGGGAGGTAACGGAAAAAATGGACAAATCCAAACTTTAGTTGTTAGTTACTAAGAAATGTAGATTATCAACAAAAACTGAATGCCCAAGATGAAGCACCCTCACAGCACCATCACGCAGCATCAGCTCACGGCATTCTTGTAGCTGATCAATTATTTTACTCTTTTCATACTGTGCAGGTATAGGTGAGATAGTACATTGATAAATAAGCAAATGTGCAAAGTTAAGTTCTGTTTATAACTGACCTGTAGTCAATATTGGAAGCAGGTCTGTAAGTTGTTACAATTAAAAAAAAATTAAAAAAAAAAAATTGATAAATACAATAACAGGTCAAAATGTATTTAATACAGTAAAATATAGTTTTAGTTTTTTATTTCAAGGAAAGCTCATTTTATCCAGTGTATATTTCGGGTTAGTGGGGCTGAAGGCCCCTCTGGAACCGCCACTGAAGTTGATCATTCAGCAGCTGATTCATCAGCTTCAAATTTTTTCATTCTCCCCTCTACTTCTTCTACCAATCATAATGCCATTGAAACTCCACCTGCATCTATTCAAGAGAAAAATAAAGTTTTTCCCGAACAAGCAGAGAAATTGGCTCACACCACCGTCTCAAAGACTTGCTCATAAAGGTCCCAAAAAATGTACAACAGCTATAGGTACTCTAAGAAATGCGAGCAAAGATAAATAAAGTGGGTGAGGGGGTTACAACTATATTTTTGATATGGCCACCCCTTTCTAAAAGGTAATAGTTCCAAGGTTTACCACCAGATAGTAGTCTCAAAACCATCCTTAATGGAGTCAAGATGGCCGCCAGTACGATATTTTTCTTCCGCAATACCGAAGGTAGAGAAGCCTTGGATTCGTGATTGAGTAAAAAAATTATACCTATCCTCCAAAATGAAAATTTCCACTACCATTTAGCGTTTCAGACATCATGGAACAGTTTGGTTTATTATTTTCAATAATGAACCATTGGAATCGAGCATGAAAAAAAAAATTCTTACCCCCCCTCAAAATTTGATGGTTTACGTTTCAAGGTATGTAGAATCCAAAACTGCAATAAAAATATTTCTGTCTGTCCGCCGTACGCCGTACGCCGTACGCCGTACGGGCCACTTTTCTTAGTTACCATGAAAAAAAATTGATGAAATTCGGGTTATAGGTTCCGTTCGGCGTCTAGTTGGTCCTCGAAGCTTGACGTTAGTGTCAGTCATCTCTGAGGTGTTCAAAATAGGGGTTGAAATTTTCAAAACGCCTATACCATTTTTTTACGTGAATATTTTTACGGTTTTAAATAGTTCTTGAACTTGCGAGTTTTTTAAGACCATCCGGAGACCGTCCAGCCGTTCGTTCACAGTAAAGGTGGGATTCGAATGACGCGGCTGGAACGACTGTAGCCGCGCGACTCGAGCCGCGCGACCCTGAGACGCGTATATGACTTCCAATCTCGCGATTCTAGCCGCTATGAACGCCACACGTGACTTCCGATTGCTTGACTTTAGTACCTACGTTAACGCCATGGAGAGTACATCGCTGCAATTGGTGTCGTCGTTAGTCCAGGAAGAGGAAGAAGAAGAGCTACTGCTGCTGGACCTTATGAAAAACGCTGCAAAGTCCTTGTCACATGGGTTTATTATTCTACTGGACATACCTACAGAAATTTTGGCTGTTCATTTATTGTTTATTTCAGGTGAAATAATTGAAATAGCTATTTCTGATGGTTTCCACCATTTTTGGCCTCTAAAACACGAATTAGGTACGCTCCTTTTTTTTTTCAATTTATCTTTGTTCATTGGTAGTGCCATTTAATCGTCCTGATCCACTTACTTACTACTTACAGTGTTATAATAAAAATTGATGGTGATTTCAGACGATTTCCCAGGTTTTTGACTCATAAAAAATCAATTTTGGGAGCTGAACATTTGGTAGAACCTCGATTTTCCACTCTTTGGTCAAAATCGCCTTCATATTCGGTCTTCTCTTCCCCAAAAACATGGAAAACGATACCTCAAAAGCTCATGTTACTAACATGTTACTAAAACACACAAAAAGCACCTATTTTTGTGCACATTTTCATTCATAACATCCCTGGGTATATTCCGATCGGGCTGAAAAGTTTCGGGACACAACTAGGGCCCAAATGGAGCATGTGTGCGAAAGAACGACTTTTTTAGACCAAAAATGAAGCCGGTACACGTGATACGGCGGACGGCAGACGGCGTACAGACATTGCATTTTTGGAATCCATGCATCTTGAAACGTAAAAGAACAAATTTTGAGGGGGTGTTATAACAATTTTTTGCTGAGCGAATACATAGGTGTATTATTCACGGAATAATAAACCAAAACAGGCGTAATCCTCACCCAATATACTTGGCGTTCTTATAAAGAAGCACCTTCTGAAGGATGAAACCGTGTTCAGGAAGTTTTTCCGGTTAAATATTGAACAGTTCAACATGTGTGTTATCACTTATTGAACCAAAAATAACAAGCGAGTCATGTGGCAACGTCAAGCAACCCATCAGCCCTGCTGAAAACATGGGAGTTACGCTCAGGTAAAGCAATTTAATCGCAATAATATTTATTATTTCAAATTTTCATTAAATTTATACAAAAAAAAAGATAAAAGGTAGGTATTCTAAATTAAACACTCAAGTGAAATAACGGCCAGACGCATTAATTTGTGATTAACTGAAGTTCATTGTCGACGGCGGCGGAAGCAGGTACTGTTGTGAGGTGCAGGTCCGGTGCGGAATCTGTGGGAGGGCGGGAAGAGATTTCAGACAGCTCGAGTTGACCAAAAATCTCACAAATTTGCATTTTGGCACGGATTTGATTTGTACTGGACAATTTTTTAACCGACATAGCCATACTTTTGAAAAATGTGTCAATGGGGTCCTCTTCCGTGGGTTTAGCAAGCACGGTCGATAATAATTTGGCTCTGTCTTGAGAATTTTTCTTGTGAACTATTCTCTCGACTTTCCAGCCGCGTGGGGGGACGCGGCTAGACTGCTCCCCGAGCAGTTGAGCCGCGCGACTCCGAGCCGCCTCGTTCGAGTCGCTTCGGCCGCGCGGCTGGAAACGCGCCATTCGAATGGGTTCCATTGTATTACTGTCAAAGCAGTCCTATTTCACAGCCGCGCGGTTCCAGCCGCACGGCTACAGTCGCTTCGGCCGCGTCATTCGAATCCCACCTTAAGGCCCCGAAGTTTGCACCGACAGGCATTTTCGACTCCAGTGTGAATGAAATTGTATACAATTCAAACCAAATGTCGTAACCAGAGACGCGCCCACAATAGGAAATTTGGCGGAGATAAAATCATTGGTAGGGATCACCTGATTATATTGGCGGAGTATGAAGTCGAGTTGGTTGTTCTGTGATATTATTTCATTTGAAAAATGACGGCTCTTTTTGAGTTTGTTGGTAGGTAGTGAAACTTGAACAAACGTTGAAGTATTTTTGATGGGTAAATTATTACTACGGTAAATCATTACTCAAAGGTAAATTATTACACAACGGTTCATTATACCATCTACGTAGAAGGGGCTGGAGTTTGTTGGTAGGTAGGTACGTTTGCAACTTTTTTCACTCCTCATCAACAATTTCTTTTCAGAACTTCATTATGTGTGTTTCTTTTGTTAGGTACTGTTTGTCATCGGCAGAATTATTTTAGCAACATTTAACTCGTGATTTAGGTAGGTACCTAGTAACGAGTACGGGGTTAGGTACTAACCTACGGAGGGTCTGCGATCTACATAATATGTATAGAATAGTACATATCATATTATATAGACGGGTTATCTATACATAGAGATGTGATCTGTAACAGAAGGGTATTCTATACAAAATAATAAACCGTTGTGCAGGGATTTGCAGCGTTTTTGGTTCTGTGTCTGTCTGTCTGTGGCAACTCCTTCTAACGCCAATAACTACCCGAAATAATTGTCGAAATGGTTTGAAATTTGAAGGATAGGTGTGGGTTGGGTCATAGATGATCCCATACAAGCAACATTGAAAAAGTACTGTAACTTTCGTCCACGTCTGCGCAAACATAGTTCGAAACGCCCTTAACTACCTTAAATATCGTTAAAATGAACCCATTTGGAGGATCGATCAAGAATAATACATTAACCTTCGAGTGGTGGCGCCTCTATTTGCGACATCAATAGTGGCACTGCACCTCAGAGGTGCAGGCTCTTTTTTTCATAAGGAGAAAATAACCCGAGCGACAAATTACGTTGCACTGTGAGGGAATGAGTAAAAAACGTCTAAGTATATGAACAACAGGCTTTGTTATAAATTTTAAACAATAAAATAATTTCCCGAACGTGATTTTTATTGACTTATTTCAGGAATACTTCGACTATTTGAGGAATACTATCTCGAAATTGATAGAAATAAAAACTTGAAAATACTTAGTTGAATTTCCGAACATATTGCAACTCTCATGTAATCACCGAACATAAGTACCTACCTGCAAAATATCAAAACAAGTTACAAACACAGGAACAAATTACAAAAAACTTAGATAGGTAGTATCCATCACAGCCTGTTTTCAGTTTTCTTTACTACCTGAAATTACGTAGGTACATGCAAATTATTTTATGAACAATTATCTGATTCTTCATCGCCAGTACGCTGATCAATGACTTGACTAGCCTTACATTCAAAACATAATGTAGTTATGTGGCTCAAACACAAGTACCTACTTTCCACATGTAACACAAAAGAGCATTTTGTATTTTTACGCTGTTTGTTCTGTTGACATGGCTCAGACAATTTCCTTTTCTTGTTTTCACCTTCCTGCAGTATTGGTGTGGCCTTCTGGACGGGCTGATGTGTGATCTCCGCCAAACGTGTTCGTCAATTGTGGGCAAAAATATTAAATCGGATAAACTCACATGAATTGTGGCGTAGCACCTGTGGGGTGAAACGAGGTACCACGCAGAGTGACGTGGTCAGACCAAGTCTATAGAGCTACTGACCTCGAGGGAAACAGATTTCAGGAGACTACTGAGCCAGAGAGCGTGTCAAACCATGGTTGCAAAATTTGGCACAGAAATGTAAAAATCATGTCACCTGTGAGGTGCGCGCCACCACTGGAAGGTCAATAGTTCCATACCAATTTCATTGGATTCGTACTGTAACATTCGTCTGCGCATGCGCGAACATGAAATTGCCATTTAACGCTGGTAACTATGCGAAAAATAGGTGTAGAGAGCTGACATTCTGTGGGTATACGCGGGTTGGATCGCAGATAGTCCCTTATCAAAACCATTGAAGTCGTACAGTAACTTTCACCTGCGCATGCGCAAACGTGAAATACCTGAAACGCCCATAACTACCTTAAATATAGATGAAATGAGTTCAAACTTGGACGGTCGATCAGGAATAGTACTTTGATACGTAGTAGTTCCCTATGAATTTAATTTGAATCGTTCTGCAACTTTCGTCTGCGCATGCGCGAATATGAAACGTTGAAAAAATGTTGAAATGTTTGATCCTATTACGCATGTTAGGTAATTCATTACTACTCTATTTATTACTATTCGATCATTTTGATACTTCATTTTGTTTTACCAACGGATTCTACACGTCCATGTTACAATAAGTGAGGAAGCCCACCCAACTTGGCAGACGTTTTTTATTCGTTTGCACGTGGGACGCCGAAAACCTATTTTCAGTATTCCTCTAAATAATCTGCTCCGGTAAGGTTTATTTTGTTTACAATGGTTGTCAAGGAATGCCTTAGGTATTTATGTAACCATTAAAAACGGGGTATGTGCATGGGTCACAAAAGCGGTTTATTATTTATTTTTTTATTTTATTTTATAAAACTAGGTTCCATTCTGAGAGCTTTGGCACCAAACGCACGGTCCTATGATTAGTAGGTAGTTCTTTCCATATGATTTTTCTAAGTTTCCCGAAGTTCTGGAGACAAAGTTGGCAGTGGAGAGGCGTGCAATGATGTCAGAACTTCCGCAATCTTCGAAAAATCATAGAAAAAGAACTACTACTTATCGTAGGACAGTGCGGTTGGTGTCAAAGCTCTCAGAATGGAACCTAGTTTCATTTAAAAAAATTAAATAAATAATGCGCATACCACATTGCTCTAGCTAATGGAGAAGTCGTTATCAATGTTATTTAGGGTTAGATATTTGTTTTTAAAGTGTTATGAAGAAGTTTGATTATTGGTCGTATGACCATCTGAAGGCGACCTTTCAGTTCAAGTGGCCATACCAACAACACTTGTGTTAGTTTGCGTGTTCATTGATGTGATGGGCCAAAATATAGTTTTCATTCCTTTGAAATAACTCACACAATGAGAATTAATGACATGAAATGTATCCACTCTTTTCTCTCAAATGAAAGTGGATGGCCATACCTTCACATGCTTGTGATGTGACCAGGGGATAGACTTTTAGAAAACACGGAATTTAAATGAGAAAATGTAGGAAATTTGCCTAATAGTTCCTTTAAGTAGCTAATACCTAGTACCTACTTATAAGGGAAAAAATTGGGAGTTTCGGATAACTTTACAGGTTGGCTACTATAAACGGCTATGGAAATTACCTGAAACAGCTCCCAGTAGAAGGAGAAGAAGAATAATCAATGTTTATTCGTGATAAATCATATTAATATTATTCTAGATAAATCATCATTGTAGGGATGGGCTTTTGGGCCATCTGTCCGAGTAGACTGATATCAGGGTTTTTTTGGTTTATTATTTTCAATAATGAACGTTTGGAATCGAGCATGAAAAAAAAAGTTTAACCCTCCTCAAAATTTGATCGTTTCCGTTTCAAGGTATGTAGAATCCGAAAATGCAATAAAAAAATTTCTGTCCGTACGCCGTACTTCGCACTTTTCTTAGTTACCCTGAACCAAAATTAACGAAATTTGGTGTGTAGGTCACGTTTGGGGTCTAGTTGGTCCTCGAAGCTCGGCGTTAATGTCAGTCACCCCTAAGGGGTGAAAAATAGGGGTTGAAATCTCCAGGACGCCGTTATCTCGAATTCTTTTACGGTTTTAGATAGTTCTCGATCTAGGGAGTTTTTTAAGACCACCCGGAGCATTGTACGTCCAGCCGTTAGTTCACAGTAAGGCCCTGAAGTTTGCACCGACAGGCATTTTCAACAGGATGATGAATGAAATTGTGTACATTCAGCCCAAATATCATCACAAAGGACGCGCTAACAATCGGGAATTGGCCCGAGATCATTATCGCTAGGGAGCACCTGATTATAATCATGGATGGCTGTATGAAGTCGAGTTGGCTGTTTTGTGATATTATTTCATTTGAAAAATGATGGCTCTTGTGGAGTTTTTGTTTTATTATTTTCAATAATCAACCATTGGAATCGAGCATGAAAAAAAACAAAAAAAAACAATTCCAACCCCCCCTCAAAATTTGATGGTTTACGTTTCAAGGTATGTAGAATCCGAAAATGCAATAAAAATATTTCTGTCTGTCCGTCGTACGCCGTGCGCCGTACTGCCCAATTTTCTTAGTTACCATGAAACAAAATTGATGAAATTCGGGTTATAGGTTCCGTTTGGGGTATATTTGGTCCTCAAAGCTCGACGTTAGTGTCAGTCATCTCTAAGGGGTTCAAAACATGGGTTGGAATTTTCACAACGCCTATACCTTTTATTTACGTGAATCTTTTTACGGTTTTAAATAGTTCTTGAACTTACGAGTTTTCTAAGACCACCCGGAGCATCGTACGTTCAGCCGTTCGTTCACATAAAGACCCCGAAGTTTGCACCGACAGGCATTTTCGACAGCAGGGTGAATGAAATGGTATACATTTAGCCCAAATCTCGTCACCAGGGACGCGCCCACAATAGGAAATTTGGCGGAGATAAAATCATTGGTAGGGATCACCTGATTATAATCACGGAGTATGAAGTCGAGTTTGTTGTTCTGTGATATTATTTCATTCGAAAAATGATGGCTCTTTTGGAGTTTGTTGATAGGTAGTGAAACTTGAACAAACGTTGAAGTATCATTGATGGGTAAATTATTATTACACAATGGTAAATCATTACTCAACGGTAAATTACTACACAACGGTTCATTATACCATCTACGTAGAAGGGGCTGGAGTTCGTTGGTAGGTACGTTTGCAACTTTTTTCACTCCTCATGAACAATTTCCCTTCAGAACTTCATTATGTGCGTTTCTTTTTGCCATTTTAAGTACTGTTTGTCATCGGCAGAATTATTTTAGCAACTTTTAACTCGTGATTTAGGTAGGCACCTAGTAACGAGTACGGGGTTAGGTACTAACCTACGGAGGTCTGCGATCGACATAATATGTATTGACTAGTACATATTATATAGACGGGTTATCTATACAGAGAGCTGTGATCTGCAGCAGAAGGGTATTCTGTACAAAATAATAAACCGTTGTTCAGGGATTTGCAGCGTTTTGATAGGTAGTGAAACTTGAATAAACGTTGGAGTATTATTGATGTTAAAATATAACACAATGGTAAATTATTACACAACGGTGTATTATTTGCCTTATGCTCCATGAATTTAGGGCTTCCCTTGGGGGGGGATTGACCACAGAAAACAGGGATCTACGCAGAAGGGGCATCTCTACAGGTAAATATTACCTTTGTGTAATAATTTGCAGCGTTTTTTAATAGTAGGTACGGCATACATATCACTACGTTCAGCATAGCAACATCATATGACCATTACTTTTAAGATAAAATATAACATTGTAATATTATAACAGATAGTAATGTAACATAATGAGTATTGCCATAACACTACAACATCAAGTTTAGTAAATTACTATAATTATTTTAATGCAAAGGTTCGTTCGTAACATAGTAACTATCACCATATTAATATAACATTTACCTAGTAAGTTATTATAATTATTTTTCAATGTAGAGGGTTTTATAATAAACAGGTTTATAATAAAAATAATTATAATTTACAAAATTCCTTATAATAAACAGGCGAGTATGGAACTGTAGGTATTGTAATACTACGAAGACATCAACAGGAGCGATGCCGATTTTAATATATAAATAGTTTTTTTTAACATTTTCAATATTCTTATTCATTACTATAATATGCTCCGAACAGAGTTAGTAATTGTAATTAGATACTAGACATTTTCTATGATTTAATGCCTCTTTCGCTAAGTTGTACAAATTTCTCCAATTTGACCCGTTAAGGATTACAATAATTTCTTAGGGTCTATGAAATGTTTACCAATGTGCCTTTCTCTAAAATCTGAGAGTATTGGACAGGTACAGATGAAGTGATAGCTAGTTTCCGGCGGCCCCAAATAGCACATAGAGCGCCGTGTTTCCCCTGTGCTCCTGTTCCAAACCCTGCAGGTAAATCCCATTTGTTCGCATCGGATCCTAGCAATCAATCGACACACGCGTTGATTATTATTTCGAATGTAGTTAATATCTGTCAGTTGGAGTGCGGCGTACATCTGGTAATGACTTGATTCTGCCGCCAATTTTAGAAACTTCTCTGTATCATTTTTTTAACACCAAAAGGTTTGTTGCTTAATAGTTTCGGTGGCCACCCGGTAGGGCAGGCGCTCCGGTTGCATTTTTAATATTTTGATAATAAATATAATCAGCATGTAGTCCAAAGTAGGTCGTGAAAAGTGTGCCAACCCCGGTTTCTAAGTGAATCATATACGTCGGGGTGCTCATGGGAAGATGTAACGAGCTCTTAATAAACAATTTTTCTGCTTAATAAAATTTATCTCAATAAAAATGTTTCTGCTTCCTCCACACGCCGGAAACCCCATACCTGATTGGCATAGCCCAATACCATCTTAGCAGTGGCATTGAAGACCATGAGTTTACTGTCGAACGGTATGTCCTTTACTAAAATACTCTCCTGGTGTTGCTAAGCCCGAATAGTTTTGCGCGCCGCTTTTGCTCGAAGTGTAAGAGCAAGATTCAGGCTCGGGGTCAACCATACTCCCCAATATTTGCAGGACTTGACGACTTCTATAGGTTCACCATGTAGAGTTCACCATTCATTCCTCGCTTTTATTCCGCCTCCTCTTTTTAAAATCATAATTTTGGATTTTTCTAGATTAATCAGGAGATTTCTTCCTAGGCTAAATTTTTCAACCACCTTAATCATATTTCTAAGGGACTGCGGGTTTTCGGCCAGCAGGACTAAGTCGTCGGCATTAAGACTTTGACTTCGACATTACCAAAACCGACCCCGCCACCCAAGAGCCCCTCAAGCTCATCAATATATAGCGAAAAGCATAATGGTGAAATCAAAGAACCCTGTCGCACACCCCCACCACAACTAAACGACTGCGATACACCCTCCGCCCCCTCATAAAGATGCGATAGGTTCTCCACAAGCTTCCTTGAATTTCCCAGCTCATACAGGCGATAAGAGAGCCTCTGTTTCACCAGTCTATCGAATATAGAGCTATAGTCAATGAAAAATGCATATACTGTACTACGCAATTTTAGCACACACTATGCTCATGAGGGTAAATATATTGTCAAGTGTGGAGTACGATTTCCGAAAGCCTGCTTGCGACTTGCTCAAAATGTTGTTGACACTGACCCATTCCGTCAATCTGTCAAGTAAGACCCCTTCGTACAATTTCATGACCGCATCCAGAAAACTAATACCTCTAAAACTATTGACATCTACGGGATCCCCCTTTTTATGTAGAGGGAAGATTATGGCACGTTTAAAGACGCCGGGCTGGGAGCCGGGGGGGGGGGGGGGGCTCTTTCATCATAGATTTTATTTAAGAGGGAAACCAGGTGCTCCAGAAAACTTTTGGGAGCATTTTTGTACAACTCGTAAGGCACCCGGTCGAAACCGGGGGCCTTACCACTCTTTGCCTTGCTCAAAACTCGTTTCAGGTCCACGAGAGTTATCTCCCCTTCAAGTATCCCATCGCTCAGGTTTGGCGATGCATAAAGGACAGGCTCAGTTATTGTCGGAGGATTGTACAGCTCTCTAAAGTATTCATACAATTCATTCAGCTTACAGGCAGGGGCATCGAAAGAATCCTTCACACAAAATTCTTTAACCAAATCCCAAAACATATTTGTGTCCCTTACTGATGCAAACCTAGCCACACAAGATGCGTAATACTCAGATTTTTTCGAGCTGTGATATATTTTTATTCTCTATTTTTATCTAGGTAAGTACATGTACTTCATAGATTCTGAGTTTGTATCTCGATGTTTATTCAGTAAGCTGTACATTTTGTCCCTTAATCTTGCACATTGACTGTCAAACCATCCTTCAAATTTTGGCCCTTGTCTATTTATATTCCCTATTATTTTTGTTTGTTTCCTTCTGACGCGGCTTCCTTTACACAACTCATAATTTCCGCTAATCCCTGGTCTGTGTTTTCTGACAATGGATGTAATTTGTTCACGATTCCATCCAGCTTTTTCGAATAACTTATTTCATCTACTTTGGTCCATCGCAATTGAGGAGGTATGGGGTTTACTACTTCACCTAGCACCCATTTGTATTTCAGTGTTACTAGTATCGGCATATGGTCCGAGAGATGAGATGACACAATTTGGAAGTCTTTAATAACACCCGGGAGACCTATTGATGAGCAGGCCACATCATTAACTGAATTACCCTGAGCGCCGACAAATGTGAATTCTCCCTTTTGATCTCCAAAAGACCTAACGTTGAGGATCACAAGTCCATTCTCATCACACCAGCCTAAGAACTTATTACCTCTGTTGTTTTTAACTACATCTTTAGAGCTTCTGGTTCACTGCCACGGTAATGGTAAAGCTCCCTCCTGCACCGATTGCCCCTCCACAAGTCGGACATTTGCATCGCCCATGATGATATACTCAGTCAATCGAAGATGACAACTCCAAATCGCCTCCACCTGCATCTATTCAAGAGAAAAAAAATAAATTTTTTTCCCGAACAAGCTGAGAAATTGGCTCACATCACCGTCTCAGACTCTTGCTCAGAAAATGGTCCCAAAAAATGTACAGCAGCTATAGGTACACTAAAAAAGGCGAGCCAAGATAAATAAAGTGGGTGAGGGGGTTATGGCCATATTGGTTTATTATTTTCAATAATGAACCATTGGAATCGATAATGAAAAAAAAAAAAAATTCTAACCCCCCTCAAAATTTGATGGTTTACGTTTCAAGTATGTAGAATCCGAAAATGCAATAAAAATATTTCTGTCTGTCCGCCGTACGCCGTACGCCGTACTGACCACGTTTCTTAGTTATCATGAAACAAAATTGATGAAATTCGGGTTATAGGTTCCGCTTGGGGTCTAGTTGGTCCTCGGAACTCGACGTTACTGTCAGTCATCTCTAAGGGGTTCAAAATATGGGTTGAAATTTATACCTTTTATTTACGTGAATCTTTTTACGGTTTTAAATAGTTCTTGAACTTACGAGTTTTTTAAGACCACCCGGAGCATCGTACGTTCAGCCGTTCGTTCACATAAAGACCCCGAAGTTTGCACCGGCAGGCATTTTCGACTCCAGTGTGAATGAAATTGTATACAATTCAAACCAAATGTCGTAACCAGAGACGCGCCCACAATAGGAAATTTGGCGGAGATAAAATCATTGGTAGGGATCACCTGATTATAATCACGGAGTATGAAGTCGAGTTTGTTGTTCTGTGATATTATTTCATTCGAAAAATGATGGCTCTTTTGGAGTTTGTTGATAGGTAGTGAAACTTGAACAAACGTTGAAGTATCATTGATGGGTAAATTATTATTACACAATGGTAAATTACTACACAACGGTTCATTATACCATCTACGTAGAAGGGGCTGGAGTTCGTTGGTAGGTACGTTTGCAACTTTTTTCACTCCTCATGAACAACTTCCCTTCAGAACTTCATTATGTGCGTTTCTTTTTGCCATTTTAAGTACTGTTTGTCATCGGCAGAATTATTTTAGCAACTTTTAACTCGTGATTTAGGTAGGCACCTAGTAACGATTACGGGGTTAGGTACTAACCTACGGAGGGTGTGCGATCTATATCATATGTATAGAATAGTACATAATATGTATATTATATAGAGGGTTATCTATACGGAGAGCTGTAATCTGTAACAATGGTAAATTATTACACAACGGCAAATTATTACGCAACGGTGAATTATTACACAACGGCAAATCATTACACAACTGTAAATTATTACACAACGGCAAATTATTACGCAACGGTAAATTATTACACAACGGCAAATCATTACACAACGGTAAATTATTACACAACGGTGAATTATTACACAACGGTTAACCTATATCATATGTATAGAATAGCACATATTATATAAAGGGTTATCTATACGGAGAGCTGTGGTCTGTAACAGAAGGGTATTCTGTGCAAAATAATAAGCCGTTGTGCTGGGATTTGCAGCGTTTTGTTTATATGGCCACCCCTTTCTAAAAGGTAATAGTTCCAAGGTTTACCACCAGATAGTAGTCTCAAAACCATCCTTAATGGAGTCAAGATGGCCGCCAGTACAATATTTTGCTTCCTCAATATCGAAGGTAGGGAAGCCTTGGATTCATGATTGAGTAAAAAAAAAAATGATTTCCTCCAAAATGAAAATTTCCACTACCATTTTGCGTTTCAGCCATCAAGGATCATTTTTGGTTCTGTGTCTGTCTGTCTGTGGCAACTCCTTCTAACGCCCATAACTACCCGAAATAATTGTCGAAATGGGTTGAAATTTGAAGGATAGGAGCGGGTTGGGTCATTGATGGTCCCATACAAGCATCATTGAAAAAGTACTGTAACTTTCGTCCACGCATGCGCAAACATAGTTTGAAGCGCCTTTATCCATCTTAAATATCGTTAAAATGAGTTCAAACTTGATGGGTCGATCAGCAATAATACTTTGATAGTTCCATACCAATTTCATTGGAATCGCACAGTAAATTTCGCCTATGCATGCGCGAATAGGAAATGTTAACTATTTCTTCGTAACGCTGGTAACTATGCGAAAAGTAGGCGTAGAGAGCTGACATTCTGAGGGTATACGCGGGTTGGATCGCAAATACTCCCTTATCAAAACCAGTGAAGTCGTACGGTAACTTTCATCTGCGCATGCGCAAACGTTAAATACTTGAAACGCCCATAACTATCTTAAATATCGTTGAAATGAGTTCAAACTTGGAGGGTCGATCAGGAATAGTACTTTGATAGTTCCCTATGAATTTAATTGGAATCGTTCAGCAACTTTCGTCTGCGCATGCGCGAATATGCAATGTTGAAAAAATGTTGAAATGTTTCATCCTATCAAGCATGTTAGGTAATTCATTAGTACTCTATTTATTGCTATTCAATCATTTTGATGCATAACTTTTTGCCAACGGATTCTACACGTCCATGTTACACTAGCTCCCAGTATCTACGCCAGATTATAATCAGGAATAGTACCTTCCTATTGCATAGTGGTGGAACTGACATTAAGGTAGGTAGGTGCTGATACTGGTAAAGATTCCGGATGATAGGCTACCAAAAATGTTCGCAAAGCGGCAATCCTTCAACTCGAGATACTCAGTAATACAAAATATAATTGGCGGGAACGTTTCAAGTAAGTATGGCTGCACTGATGGATGGCCTACACTGAAGTTTGTACCAGATAACTGTAACCCTCTGGCAGCTGAAGTGATTCCTGATCAATGCTGATAACAAGAGGGCACGCCAGCAAAGCAGTTATAGTTCCAAGTATATTACCCTCATCAAAATTGATATTAATCATGATACTGCTATGACATTTGGTAGGAAATATTGTACCCAAATAGTTATCCTTTCTCCATGTAATGAACCAGAATTCAAATACATTAATTTGTATTCGTTCAGCTTATTTGGAGCTAACGGCATGAAAATCTGAGGGTATACTCGTTGGAGTTTTGGTGTCACAAGGGGCCAAGGAACGGAACCACATCCTCTGAAATAGTGCCGCTAACTAATATGATTATAGAACTTGACATTATCAGAGTATAATTTTTGGACCGCCAGAAATCGTTGTGGTGGCATCGCTAAATGCTATAATCAGCTAATTTTGAATCTTACTCATTGAATTTTGGAGGGAGAACCTTGTATATAAGTAGGTACCTCAAAAATTGGTCACGGCACTCTTCAGTGCAACTGATGCCAGTAGAAAGAGCTGAAACTTGGTTTTTCTGGGTTTCGTGAAGCTTCTGGTCAGCGGGTCCACTAGTTATATGTATGCATTTCTGCATATGTGAAATACATTTTACATTTTACAGAGATTAAGTTTTAATATCTGTAATTAGGCGTTCAGTCGGTTCCAATTCCGTATAAACAAATATGAAGCAAAATCAAGTTGACAGAGTAAATACGTTTCTTGGAAAATTCGCACGTCATGGTGCATTTGGGGGTTGATTTTACCAGCGTCGATAACGAGGGTCCATATGGAACTGCACCCAAAATTCAAACTGCCGAGCACAAGAATCTCAAAAAATCAAGCATTAATGAACTACTATCCTATTTGGAGGACCCTGCTTGATTCTGAAGATAACCGACTCAATTCACGCAGTTCAAGGAGGATGGGCTTGAGATAGTTGTGGCATGGAGCGGGAGAGATGCTGGTGTGAGAGACGAGAGATGGAAGTAAGGCGATCCCTAAGGAATGGTTACCCCTAATAACTGCTAACCCTTGTTAATCCTGGAGGCCCATGAAATCCAGTTATGAATTATTATGCCCCTAGCGCAAGTGGTCCGGAGCTGGTAAATTGGTTCGTCGGAGATACAAACTGCTTTGAAGGCTTCACTTTTTCCGGTTGGGAACGTTGTCATCAAGCAGTTTGAAGTGGATCAGAACTAAGTAATTTCGATTTTGATTCGTATCAATTGTTATTTATAATTATATTTTTTGCATGAAGCTCTGTTGAAATTAACCGAGTTCCAGCTAGAGGTTTATAACTATTCAATTTGTCCAGGGAGTTTTGTATAAGTAGTGTCATTCATCATAATAGGGCACCTATTTCTTGGCGGTTAGGGATCACCGTGCCACTGGGTGTTCCGGAGGATCCAAGATTTGCTTAACCGAGGTTAGCCGATGGATGGAGTTTATTAAATATTAACGCCAGTTAGAAAAATATATTAATTAGCAATAATGCGGAAGTTGCAATGAAAAATAAATTCTGATATTCTCAATGATCGAATCTCTGCTTCTTTCCTCTTCTCGAACGAGTGGCATCTAAATATACACGGGACATTCCCCCAGCTTTGGCAAGATCATGTCTCCACGGGATTATACCTTCGGTGGTGACTTTCTCGTATGGAAATGGTTACGAATGGCAACTAGCTGCGGTGCAGTCTGGCTGACGTTCACTCATTCACCTACTTCATGCTTGGTCATGCCTAAATTTTATATTTTAAAGCTGAAACCTCGCTCCCTTACGTGACTCGCGTCCTTATTTTCCAACTTTCATTCTTCATAAATTCTTCATTTCTATATGTCTCTGGAAATTTTTTCTTAACATGCTCAAGTCTCACACTTACAGAAACTGAGTGAAAACATGGCACTAGGTATTCTCATTAAACATCACCATCCAAAATCCCTCAGCCTCCTATGTGTTATTCATGTTATTACCACTGTGTAATAACACGCGGGGGGGGGGGGGATGTCATTACCATTTTTTCACACAATGAGGGAGATAACATGCACATTAAATTTATAAATCCCCTCTTACTCCTTAGCACTGTCAGCAGTAAGTTATTTTCGTTCTGGGGCCGTGGAGTAAATTATATCATATAGCGTATTATTTTACGCGTCCAAATGAGTAAAATACGAATTAATATTTAAATTTTATTTTAATGAGCATAATAGGGACCAGCTCAAGCCATATTTATCATAATGGCCATAATTAGTGAGTGATGGAACCAGAACACAGCTACTCCCGTGAACCGCCTCTGTGGAGCAACGTATAGTGTGTAGGTAACTCGTGTGTGGAAGGTCGTGCTTGCAAATGTATCTCGTACCTAAATTTATTTCACCCATTTTTTTTTAAATGTCAGTCCTAATGTTCGTTTACTTTACTGTCATTCCGGGGTTGGTTACGGGTCGGTCAATTTTTTGTTTCCCCCAGGTTCGATAGACACTGGAAGAGATGGTTGGCGAAGTCTAGAGATTGGTGGGGGTCGATAGAATGACGACGTATCTTCACGATTGGAATAACTTGTCACGTCATTTTTTTATATATAAACTGAATGTTATGACTTAGCTTGTGACTGTTTCATCTCTCCCTCATTCTCATCATCTCTCCCTCACTTCAATTATTCTCATGATAATCATAAACTCAAGATGGGCTACACTTGACGAATAAAATTTCGTCAGCATTTTACTGAGCTTCCATAAATCAAGGTATCACATGAACGTACAGAACAGTGGGGTAGGTTCATTTTGATACGGGGCCATCTGCGAACCAACCCGCGTGTACCCTTAAAATTTGAGCTCTCTGCGAATATTTTTCGCGTAGTTAGAAGCGTTACAAGGAAATAGTCAACATTTCATATTCGCGCATGCGCAGACGAAAGATACAGTACAATTCCAATGAAATTCATACGGACTATCAGAGTATTATTCCTGATCGACCCTCCAAGTTTGAACTCATTTCAACGATATTTAAGCTAGTTATGGGCGTTTCAAGTATTTCACGTTTGCGCAAGTGCAGACAGAACGATTTCCATTATTTTGGAGCGGGGCCATCTGCGATCCAACCCGTGTGTACGCTCAAAATTTGAGCTCTCCACGACTATTTTTCGCGTAGTTAGAAGCGTTACAAAGAAGTTGAAAGGATAGAGGTGCAGTGGTTGATGAAGTAATGGGTCGAGGACGAGGAAGATTGCTCCACACCAAATCACAGATGGCCGAGTTCTGGAATGGAAAATGGACTGAAGAGCCGCTTCCCTGGAGTGGCAGCAGTTTCAGACATTCTAGTGACAGGAGTTTTGGCAGTGTATGTAAACCAGTCATGGCACAGGAGGGGAAAGCCACAAATCTGGGTAGCACAACGTGTGGGCCAGAAAAAGTATCTGTTGAGAGTTGGAAAGCAGTGGGTGTGGAACACAGGCGTCTATTCTTTAATATCATTCTGTGAAGGGGAACAATGCCAGCGCTGTTTCTCCAGGCTAGGATGACCCTGATTCCGAAGAAGCTTTCTCCTGCAACACCTGCTAATTATATGCCTATAACTGTAGCCTCCGTCATTGCCAGGCTCAGAATAATAGGTCGGAGAGTGGAGGAATGTGTGGTGCACGTTGATAGCGAGCGGGGCCTTAGAAGAGGTGTGGATGGGATTGCCCTATCAGTCCAACTACTGGACAAGATTATGAAGGATGCCCACAAGAAGAAGAGGGAACTGCACCTGTGCTGCCTGGATATAGAGAAGGCATTATGATTCGGTGAATCAATCAGCATTAGTCTTGTTGATGAGAAGTAGAGGGTGGCCACCCGTTTTGGTGAACTAAATTTAGTCCAACCTTGAGGATGGAAGGACATCTGTGGCTGGCGGCCCTCTGATCAGGGTCACAAGGGGTGTCCGTCAGGGTGATCCACTCTCTTCAGTTTTGTTCAACTATATGATGGATCATGTGCTGTTGGCCCTTCCTGGTCGCATTGGTTATAATATCTGCCAGCAAAGAATTTCCAGTGCAGCCTTTACTGATGATGTGGTATTATCAGCTGCGTCAAAGGCTGGTATAGCGGGACTTTTAGGGCATTAGAAGAGGCGGCAACTGAGATTGGCATGAGGGAGAATAAGCAGAAGTCTTTATACCTTCCCTTGGTACCAAGATCGGGTCGGCTGGTAATCCCAGAGGAAGGGGCAACTATCTTATCTGCAAGCCGTGAGCTGCCAGCAGCCACATTCAGCAGTAGGTGGACGTACCTGGGTCTGGAATTTTGTGTTTGGGGGAGGGGGGGGGGGGTTCAATGGACAGTGGATGGAGCTATCAGAACGCTTAGATTGATTCACAAGGAACCACTGACTGTTTTGCTGAAGCTGGTGGTTGTGGGAACACATTTCCTACCAGGGCTCATTCACTCTGCAGTAATGGGGCGGCCCAAGAACAGCTCGTTGCGGAGACTTGATACTGCCATCAGAGGTTATATTAGGAAGTGTTTTTGGCTCCCAGCTGACATGGCGAACGCTTATATGTGTGGGCCAGTTGGTGACGGTGGACTAGGACTTATTAGGATGGAGGCTGTGGCACCTGAGCTCCGTAGAACCCGTATAGGAAGGGCGGAGCAAGTGCTCTTTGGAACAGAGGGTGAGTCTGGCTTCGTGACCACCCTGGAATGACGTGTGAGAAGAGCTGAGGTGTTGCATCAGACAACCGATGGAGCCGAGCTGGTTAGGTCACGGGAAGTCAGAGCTTCCACAAATTGGTTGAGCGTGGCCCACCTGACGTCTGCTTCATGGAAGGGGAGAAGGATGATCAGGGTACATTCTGGATCGCTTCCGTCATTGATCAGAATGACTCAGGGGAGAAGAATAGGTGCAAGAGTCAACTGCAGAGCAGGGTGTTCTATGAGGGAGACAGCGGCGCATGTGCTGCAGTCCTGTCCGTCAGTAAACCTGCCACGTACTGCTCGACATACGGCTCTGAAAACATGCGCAGAGAAGAGAGGATGCAGGGTGTACACAGAGCCACATTTTACAGTGGACGGTAGAGGATGGCGGCTGGATCTGGTGGTGTGCTTGGTCTGTCCGAACGTACAGAGCAGTGAGGTAGGTTCATTTTGGTACGGGGCCATCTGCGAACCAACCCGCGTGTACCCTTAAAATTTGAGCTCTCTGCGAATATTTTTCGCGTAGTTAGCAGCGTTACAAGGAAATAGTCAACATTTCATATTCGCGCATGCGCAGACGAAAGATACAGTGCAATTCCAATGAAATTCATACGGACTATCAGAGTATTATTCCTGATCGACCCTCCAAGTTTGAACTCATTCAACGATATTTAAGCTAGTTATGGGCGTTTCAAGTATTTCACGTTTGCGCATGCGCAGACGGAACGATTTCCATTAGTTTGGAGCGGGGCCATCTACGATCCAACCCGTGTGTACCCTCAAAATTTGAGCTCTCCACGACTATTTTTCGCGTAGTTAGAAGCGTTACAAAGAAGTGGTCAACATTTCATGTTCGCGCATTCCAATGAACGGTACGATTCCAATGAAATTCATGTGGGACTAACAAACATACAGACCACTACTACATTCCACGTTTGCGCATGCGCAGACGAAAGTTACAGTACATTTTCGATGATTTTCGTTTGGGACCATCTGTTTACTAACCCGCATCTTCCCTCCAAATGTCAGTCCATTCCGACAATTATTATTTCGGGTAGTTATGGGCGTCACAATGAATTATTGACAACAGACGGACAGACATGGAACCAAAAATGTTCCTTGACGCAAAATGCGAGAGGAAATTTTTATTTTGGAGGACATAATTTTAATATGGAACATGTTTTTACGGGAGTAAACCAGGCTGGAAATCGTCCGCGTCCAGTCGGAGTAAACACTCCGCTATCTTCCCGGTCGCCCGCACAGTTCTCCCTCTACCCCACTCCTGCCACCCAACTCATCTCCACCCCTACCACACGTTCGTCGAGGAAAGCACAGCCAGAGCCCACCGCCAAAAACTGCCGAGGAATTTCTGCCGTTTCCGGCTGTAGCAGCTGACGACGTGTATTAAATTATATTGCGTTAGGCTGGTCCCAGGCTTGGAAATCCCACTAAGTTTTTTTGCTTCCTCACTACCGAGGGTAGGGAAGCCTTGGATTCGTGGTTGAGTAAAAAAAGTTCATGTCCTCCAAGATGAAAATTTCCACTATTATTTTCCGTTTCAGACATCAAGGAACATTTTTGGTTCCGTCTGTGGTAATTCCTTGCAACACACATAACTACCCGAAATAATGGCCGAAGTGGGCTGAAATTTCGAGGGTAGGTGCGGATTGTGCCACAGATGGACCCATACCAAAATCACTGAAAAATTACCGTAACTTTGGTCTGCGCATGCGCAAACGTGAAATAATTGGAACACCCATAACTACCCTAAATATCGTTGAAATGAGTTCAAACTTCGGGTCGGTCAGGAATAACACTTTGGTAGTTCCAAATTAATTTCATTGGAATCGTAACGTAACATTGATCTACGCATGCGCGAACATGAAATATTGACCATTTCCTTGTAACGCTTCTAACTACGCGATAAATAGTCGTAGAGAGCTAAAATTCTGAGGGTATACGCGGGTTGGATCGCAGACCGTCCCGTTTCAAAATAATGAAAATCGTTTAGTCTGCGCATGCGCAAACGTGAAATGCTTGGAGTGCCCATAACTACCTTAATTATCGTTGAAATGAGTTCACATTTGGAGGGTCGATCGGTATAATACTTTGATGGTTCCATATGAAATTCATTGGAATCGTACTGTAATTTCCCTCTGCGCATGCGCAAACATGAAATGTTGATCGTTTACTTATAACGCTTCTAACTACGCGAAAAATAGTCGTAGAGAGATGAAATTTTGAGGGTACACGCGGGTTGGATCGCAGATGGTACCGTATCATAATGAACCTACCCAACTAGTCCACACGTTCATGTGATTCAAGTGAGGAAGCTATACTGCCTACTCGAATTGGCAGACGTTTTTCTACATATCTCCATATCCTCTGTTATCATGTACCTATTCGATAAACATGTTCCATGTTTCCTTGCTTTGATCCTTGATCTAAACTGTTATAATCCGGGGGTCTGGGGGTGTCCTTCAGATTTCATTCGAAAATAAACGTACCGTCATGAGCACCAACCACTGGCAGTTAGACGCCCCTAGGACAACGCTTTTTTTGTCGTGCAAGTAGTGTAATCGAAGTCTGGGGGCCCAGTCGTGGCTCACTCGAGAAGCTTCATAATCTTCGGAAAGATTTTTTCCGTTGATTTCTGGCAAGTCGATTTTCGGGTTTCACAGTATTTTCAGTTAGTTCTTAATCTCAAGCGTCATCTGCTCTTGTTTATTACCCAACTGTTTAGCCTCACTTGATGTTTGAATGGATCATTGGTGAAGAGTTGAGCTACCTGGATTTGAATGTACATGCAAGTCTTTTACACTTATAGGTACCTACTGATTCCTGGCCGAGGTTTGAACTCAGGTCGCCGGGGACCTTCATCTCTCGCGAGATAAGAAGTCCTGCGCCTTAGTTCACTCGGCCATCGTGTACTATATATTTTGAAAGATACGGAGAAATTGTGGATATCGATTTCCTACTCGAGGCTACCGAACTCTAGACTACTACGTATTCACAGACTACTCACTGAACAATTACTCGTACGTTTCCATTAGAACAATAGTGTTATTGTTACCACATACCTACGCAGTTTTCCAACTCTAAGGCAAAGTGTTATAAATCCGAGACTTTGCTGTTATAATACTACTCTAACGAGTTAAAGCTATCGCTATTAAATTCTTAGGCACTTTAGGTATGATCGCTCACTGCTTCATTTTGAGGTACCACCAAACTAAGACCTAGCAAAAAAAATTTTTAGAACGCTCGTAATCTGTTTCATTTAATCTATTTCGTTAACCTTTATTATGATATATTTTTATATCTTATGTACTATTTATTTTTTATGAAAATACAATTTTATTTCCTTCATCCGCACGATTGTCTTACTGCTAGTTGTAGACTAGCTGCAGCGGGTAGCTAGTTTACCCGTTGTAGGTGACGTGCACTTGTGTAGTCCATGGTGTCGTTAGCATTTGGCGATAGCACCACATTTCAAAGGCTTTCAATTTGTTCGTGGATGACAGTCCAGGATTACACCACATAATACATAGTCCAGCAGTTGCCTTCTACATGCAGAGAACCGAACTCCCCGAATCCCTACCTGGCCTGGTCTATCCTATTTCTTCTCAGTATTAGCAGTCATGATAATGCTCGATCCAGCAACCGAAGTTCTCGAAGCGGTCGACCCTCTACGAGATCCTTCCATCGATAATAAAAGAAACTGGCACATCATAAATGTTCTTTATGACCATGTTCTTCGTCTTGATGATATTACCCTCCTCGGTTTCGGACACAGGAACTGTATCACTGACATATCTGATGGCACATGACATCATCCTATTTACCCTGACACCATCACTGACATTTTCCAAGGCGAACTGGAATATTTCTTCTGAAAAAACATCGAAATGTAGATGCGGAGTAATGTATTTCTATCGCACTGCTTTATTGATTTCCAGTTCAGTTCATGTAGTCTCGCCAATCATCCGTGAATTATGTAATACACTGGGCCTTTAGGTTCTAATAATGGAATGGATGTGAAGTGTTATTTTTTATTATTTAAAATAATTTTAAAGATCTACAATAATTATTGTAGATCTAACGGATACTTCCAAAAAGATGCTATACGATGGGTAGGAAATGAACGGAAGTGGGTGAAAAATGGCATTGAAAAGCGTGTGCTAGTATGTATTGCCATATCTATTCCGTACATGGGAACCGAGTGAGAGATACCAGATGACGTCACGCGTTTTTTTCTAAAGCTTATTCCTGCCAAACTGGTGCGTTTTCGGGGCTGAAAATTGTTCAGGGTTTGTTTGTGCAGGGGTTTTTGAAGATGCTGAATCCGATTCTGAGGTCAAAAACATCAATAATCCTCATTGTGGTAGGTGATGGATGTAGATGACATTCACTCATCCTATAGAAGGAGTAACAGCCCTTCATGTTTCTCAATTATTCTTTATCTGCCTACAGGTATTCATACATCCCGAATCCCTACCTACCTCATTCAGTTCCAGTGAGTGATGGAATTAGGAATGCCTCGGTTGATTCATTTCTCGAATCACTTTTTGTAATGCAGAGACCTTTAGGATAAGGTAGCCCCTAGAGAGAGTAACCAATATACTACAACCACCTGATAACCGAACAATACGCTCAGATAACAGGAGTTCGAATTTCTGTTTTGAGGCTGTTTTCCAAGATTTATTAGCAAAAATTGTCAAATTCAGACCAAGGGATGTGCCATAATTTTTTTCAAGTTTATCACTGTCAAGGTGCCGCTTAAAAACACATAAAATTGTTCTATTTCATTTTCGGATCCTACATATCTACCCTGAAAAGCAAACCTTACAATTTTGAAGTGGGTTGAACAAAAAATTTGCATGCTCAATCCAAAGGTTTATTACTGAAAATGATGGAACAAAAATCCAAAATCCAGGAAAAAAAAATTAGGAAGCTTCTCAGCAATGGTTCTAGAGACGCGAAGGCATCCCGCCCGCCATGAAAACCGAAAGACCCAAACGACCAAGAACACTGTTTACACAAACGACCTACGGTTTTGATATATTATTCTGCGAATAATTATACACCTATGTATTCGCTCAGCAAACAGCTTTTATAACACCCCCTAAAATTTTTTTATTTTGCGTTTCAAGGTGCGTAGGTTTCTTAAGTCCTTGTCACATGGGTTTATTGTTATATCGGACATACATACAAAAAACATACCTAAATGTTGGCTGCTCATTTATTGTTTCGTTCATGTGCGATAATTGAAATAGCTATTTTTTATGGTTTCCACCAATTTCGGCTCCCCAAAACACGAATTAGGCTCCTACATTTGGTTTATTATCCTGCGCATAATACACCTATGTATTCACTCAGGAACGATTTTTTATAACACCCCCTCAATTGTGTTCTTCTTTCCCCCTTAAATGTTTTTTCTTTCAAGATTCAAGGTGCGTAGATTCAAAAAATGCTACGTCCGTCCGCCGTACCATTCATAGATACTTCTTTTTGGTCTAAAAAATTCGTTATTTCGCACACAAGCTCCATTTGGGCCCTAGGTGTGTCCCGAAACTTTGCAGCTCGATCGGAATATACCCAGGGGTTTTATGGGATGAGAAATTGGTATAAAAATAAGGTTTTTTGGTGTTTTATTAACACGAGCTCGTGAGGCATATTTTAGGACGAGGAGATCAAAGATGAAGTAAATTTTGACCAATGAGTGGCACATCGAGGTTCTAACGAAGTGTCAGCCTCAAATTTACGTTAAATTTTGGTCTAAAATCGTCGTTCTTCCTCACACAGTTTGGGTCAACATTATTTTTGAACACATTTGGGTCCTAGTTGTGCTCCGAAGCTCGGCCGTCCGATCGAATGCACCCAGGGCTGTTGTGGGGGGAAAATGGGTGTCAAAATAGGGGTTTCGTAATTTAAAAAAAATAGTATTTAGTGAGCAATAGCTTATGAGGTATCGTTATCCATGTTTCTTATGGCGAGAAGACCGAATAAGAAGTTGGTTTTGACGAAGGAGTGAAACATTGAGGTTGTAACGGAGGTCCAGCTCCCATTATTCATTTTTTATGGGTCAAAAACTGGGTAATTGTCTGAAAACACCATAACTTCGTATAATAACACCAGAAGTAAAATCAACAGGTGAATCAAGACAATTAAACGGCAATGCCAATGATCAAAAGTATTCTGTTTAAAGAAAAAAAGGAGCCTAATTCGTGTTTTTGAGAAACTATAAATGAACAGTGAACATTTCTGTAGGTAAGTCCAATAGAATAATAAACCCATGCGACAAGGACCTTGCTGCGTTTTTAGCGAATTTTCAAAGAAAATGAAGCTATTGCAATGGCTTCGAAATTTAAATAATATAAATTTTTGGAAATTTTCTTCATAGAAATCCGTTTCAGACCATTCTAAAACGATTCCTGAAATTTAACACTTTTTTATATGTATATAAGTAGTAAGTGGGTACGTTGGGGACACTTTCACTTGACTCTCTGATGTTTTTTATTTTCACTTGACTCTCTGATGTTTTTTATTTTCACTTGAATCTCTGATGCTTTTTATTTTCACTTGACTCTCTGATGCTTTTTATTTTCACTTGAATCTCTGATGCTTTTTATTTCCACTTGACTCTCTGATGCTTTTTATTTTCACTTGAATCTCTGATAAAACTTTTTTAACACAAAACATCAGAACCAGTGACTTTTTCTTTTGGGGGGGTTAGTTAAAAGAATAACTTTTATAATAAAAATGAGTAAAAGCGCATTATTACAAAAACTTAATTTTGAACAAACATACAACAAACTCTCGGATTTGGTTGAGGGAAAGTCTTACCAGATTCTCGGTGGAGAATTTAAGAAAACAAAAAACGGTGGAGCTATTCTCCTCAACTTGGAGAACGATTTTAATGTTTATTTACCATCTCGATACAACGATATGTTAACTAAAAACGATTTAACTAAAATGGTTAAGGACCAAGTTAAAATCGTTTATAATGGTATGAAAAAATATAACGGAAAAGATATGCATGCTTTAAAATTCGTAGAATGACATGCATAACATCAAGTTTGTTTAATTATTAATTTTAATAAAAAAATGTTTTATTGGAATTTTTCCACTAAAACAATAATATTATACTAAGTTGTTAAAATATTTTAATTTAAGGCGTTCATTTTTTTTTTTCAAGTGAAAAAACAAGAATGTGTCCCCAACGTACCCACTTACTACTGATTTTTATATAAAGAGCTTCTTAAATGTTTACGTTTAATACCCCCAAGGTAAAGTATCAATAATATCGGTTTCCAGCTTTTATTTCGTATGAGATTCTGCGGTCGGTTTTCCGACCGCGGAGCTCTTTAAACAGAATTTTTGTACGGTCTCGACTATTCCAGTGTTTATTGTTATTTCCTTTTCCAAAACTTAGACTTACAATAATTATACATTGTGTTTTTTATAGGGGTTCCCTATAAAAACTGACTTGAAACTTATTTTTACACATTTTTTATCTTGAATACTTTTAAACTCTGCTCTGAAGCTCCGATAATTCTGTGATTGATTCCAGTTTCATTTATAATGTAGATGAAAACTAGAGCTATTAAAAATATTATAATTACGAATATCTTATCGATACACAATGAAAGGTTCAAACAGAACATATTTATTATAAAAAATTTCGTAAGTTGTAATTCCTCGGGATAAAAACCGATATTGATATAAAGAGCTTCTTAAATGTTTACGTTTAATATCCCCAAGGTAAAGTATCAATAATATCGGTTTCTTTGTTTTCAATTATATTTCGTTTATCATACAGAAATCTAAACTCTTTTTCCACTTCTTTGTTTACTAATGTTTTATCTTTTACATTTCGCGTAATCATGTTAAATTTAAGCTTAACGTTGTTTATTTCTTTCGTTAAAACTTTGTTCATAGTTTCTCTATTTAATGATTTGCCGTTTTGGTAATTTAAAGTAAATCCTTTAATTTTAATAGTTTCTTTCCCTTGATTGGTTATATAAGAGTAACTCTTTGGACCAGTACTAAGCCATTCTACGATGTGATTATTTTTTCCCAATTCATCAGTCCACTCACCTAACATACAACCTGTTTTTACAAGAGTTTTTCCATCATCAATGTAAACAATACTATCAGTATCATAATACGCGACATTATCTCCCAATTTATCAAGCATATCATATAGTCTCAATCTTGCATTTGATGTAGTAAAAGCCGCAACGAAAACATTTGTTGAAAAACTATCTTCGATGTATTGATTCAAAAATTTATAAGATATTTGTACGATGTTGTCATTCAGAAAATGGCATGAGCCAATTTCTAGTCTGTCATCTAAAAGTATATCGTACCATCTTTTTACATCTATAATGTATTCAGATTGTGACATGTTCAATCTTTGTCCAAACTTCCCCCACAAAGAATTCAAACAAATCTTTGCTACTGCTCTTCGTCCAGGATTTGGTTGAATTCTTTCTTTTTCTAAATCTATATCGAGACTTTCTTTAATGCTTTTTATATATTCTTCAATAGTTTCAAAGTCGCTTTCCCACGGGCTAGTCTCTAGTTTTATTTTCATAAATTTTTTTACATATTCTTTGAACAATTCATTACTTTTTTCTTTGAAATGCCATACTTCGTAAATTTCTTGAATCTTATAACCTTTTTCAATAGCTTTATTTACTTCATCTGTAGTCCAAGTATCAACCAGAGCTCTTTCATTTTCATCGTGTGAACAAGTATTACATTTATCTTCAAAACATTTTTCGCATAAAATAAATAGAAGTTTATCTCTTTTGATCGGGAGAACTGGGTGATATAATTTTTTAGGAGGTAATATTTTACATTTGATTAAACCGTACCAATTTTCATCATATTTCTCAGGTTTATGAATTTTTGTTGGATGACCTAAGGGATAATAATCGAAATATTGAACTGTTGGATACAAACTACAAACATCGATATATCTTAATTTTTTATTTACGACTTTCAATTTACTAGCATTGGTTCTACCGCCATAGAACGCATCTCTAGGATTTAATGGTTCAATAACCCTTATATTTTTATTTAATGATGATTTATAAGCTTCCGATTTTAACCAAATACATTCCCACTTTTCTATCAATTTAAAACCGGCATTTTTTATTTGATTACTCCTTTGATTAGTTTTTTCTAACAAATCGCCCATAGTTTCATTGTTTACATTATTAATAGTATCTTCGTGGAAACATTTTTGACATCCATGCCAAAAACAACCATGATACTGGTACACGGTATTTGTTATTTTATCGTAGCCATCAACCTTTGCTCCACAAATTGTAACTTCTCCACCGTTTAAAGCATGTTGTACATTTTTAAAATTACTAAGCCAAGCTATTGAACCTTTACTAAATGTTTCTTTTCTAATTTCTTTATTCACAGCGATAGTATTTTCTTTGAGATGCATTGACCGAAAAATGGCCATGCAAACACTCGCTATAGTTAAATATTGGAAAGGATCGATATTAGCTATGTCTAAAAATTGCTTCCTAAATTCAATACAACCCCTTCGCAAAATATCGACATCTGATTCACAATATTCTAATATTTCTTTCTGAAAGTCGAATATATAATTTTCCTTTACTTTTTCAGCGTGCCATTTCAAAAATGCTTTTCTTACTTCGGGTTTCATTGAATCAGGCCCATAAAATTTAGTATCAGGAATTGGCCCAACGTAATTTTGATTATCTCGAGTATTGAAATAATGGGGAAAATATCCTTTTTTGAGTTCTGTTAATCCGAACGTTTTTGGAAAAGCAGATAACGGAGATGCAACGAAGTTAGACCTATCGATTATTCTTATTATTCCTTTAATTTCTAATAACATTAGTTTAGTTCCATTATAAATAGTGTAAGGTTTCAGAGTATTTTCGACGCAGTATTTCAAAATGAACTGAGAATCATATCCTTTTGCATAATGTGCTATGGCAGTGTATCCTTTGTGTTCTTTAGAAATTAGCCACTTGCAAAATTCTTCGTTAGTTTTGAAATTCATTTTGGTTCCATCGAAATAATTTTGAACAATTACATTCGGCACGTGAACACCGGTTTCCTGCATTGCTTCGTAATCAAATGTTATGTATTTTTCGGTGTAAGTACAACTTTCGAGTTTCTTACTGGATTGCTTATTACAAACGCAAGGCCCAGTACAATACCCACCTTTTGACCGTCTTGCTAACATAAAACATTCATGATTACCTATATCGTCGAATATTTCTTGACAGTTTCGACATTTTCCAGAACCACATCTATGTTCGTCGGTTCTTTTGCAAATTTTCCCGCAGTTTAAACATTTATAGGTTATTTTACAAACTTCTTTATGATTTTTAAAGCAATTATCATTATAACAATAACGGTTACAATCGTTACAGAATATTTTATTTTTATCTTTTTCATCGTGTTGTATTTGTTTACAGAGTGTACAGACATTTTTATTTCTAGTCATTTTGCATTCGTGTTTGTTATTGTTATTATAAGGAGTATCACATTTTTTACAGTAATAAGATGAAGCGTAAAAGGCTGCTACACTATTAATCACGTCAAAATGATTTCCGTCTTTATAAAGATAAATTATAGTATCTTTCTTTTCTCCTTCGTAAATAACGGTATTGAAATTTTCGGCGCAGATAACTTTAACTTGAATGTCTAATAATTCTTCAACAACTTTGATATCTTGCAATGTGAAACCTTCCTCGGTGTATGAACCCATTTTTTCGCAAAGTTCTGTGGCTAATTTTGTTTGAATTTTTCGGCCCTTTCTTAAAACTTTTATATCGTTTTTTGTAAGTTTTCTACCGAAAATTTTATTAGTATGATAAGTTAACGCGGTAATTATGGCTCTTGGACAACACAGATTATCGGAATTTTTTATTTGAGTAATACATTGTTTCGTATGTTTACTTTTGGCTAAGTTCAATATTTTGGCGCCTTTTGCTCCTCTCGGTAAATTAATGATTTTAATGTGAAACGTAGTATTTGTTATGTCAACGTATTCGTTGGAACTAATAATGTTGCTTACGTGTTGGATAAATTCTTTAGCTTGTATACGAGATAAAACATTTGATTTACTACTTAAATCTTTCGATATATCATGGTGAAAATGAGGGTTTTGGGCAACGATCATAATTTTATCCCCGGTTTGGAAATTAGATTTTTCTTTAGCCAAATTTAACATAGCAAATACAGCTTTTTCGACTTGTATGATATTAGATAATTTTATAGTATAATCGATTTCTGTAGTTTTAAATTTTTTAATGAATCGAGATTTAGTTTCTATAATAGTAAAAGGAGATTTTCGTTTTTCTTTGTTTTCATTAATCAAGTCATCGTCGAAATTGAACATTTTTACTGTTTTTACTTTAAATGCATGCCCTTGTGGGTGCATTAGATGTTCGATGATATTGATTTTTTTATTCGGTTTTTTAATTTTAATATGTTTTTCTTTAGCTATTTCGCGTAGTTCTTTAACAGTTAGTTTTTCTAGATCACTTTTCTTAAAGTATACATTTTTAATATCATTTAAAGCTGTAATAAGATTATTTTTCTTCATTGTATAAATACCTTTTAAATTGTAATCTTTCGCTTCATTTCTCAAATCTTTAACTCTGAATCCTTTCTCAATGGTTCTTTGTCGAGGTTTAAGAGTTCGGTCAGGGTCGTTTTTCTCATGGCTCTTAGACTTTAGGTGTCTAGCCCAATTTTTATAGGTGATGTTAACATCGCACTTTTCACAATGTTTTTTAATATTATCCATTTTATTATAGGATATATAATTTTTTTTCGTATCGTTCATTTTTATTAGAAAAGAGATTCCTTTAACTAACCCCTCATTTTTTTTATCCACCCACTTTTTCTTTTTGTCTATTCTTGTATGGATACTACTTATCATAGGATGGATAATGAACCAGTTAGCAACATGAGCTCGTTGTGTTCATTTTATTTATATAAAAGAAATCTTTTATATAAATCATTTTATTCATAATTCTAGAATTCTGTTTTTTGTAGTTCTTGAGCATAGAAAGATCCTTCAATCTCTTCGTCGTTTAAATCTTTGATTTTGTATGTTATTGGATTAGTAGAGAGAATATCAGAAACCACAAAAATTTCTCTGGTCCAATTTGCTTCATATTTATTTACAAAAGTTTTTTTAAATCTTTTGATGCGAACCCTATCACCAACACTGAATTTAACTTTCTGTAAATTTTTTTTGTTTCCAAATAATCGTACTGTAACGTCATTTTGATTTAATTTTGTGACTTCTGATGGTTTCATACCAATAGATCTATGAAAATCTTTATAATTGTATTCATTAATTAAATCCTGTAGAAAATCAACCCATTTTTTATCATTCTCAACTTCAAAAAGAATTTTCATTTTACCATTCAATGTACGATTAAATCTTTCAATAATGGCAGATTTTTCTTCATTCTGTGTATGATACATTTTTATTTGGTGATTTTTCAGAAAATCTTTGAAAAGTTTATTTTCAAACTCCAATCCTTTATCCGTATGAAGCAAATTGGGGGCATTATGATTTTGAGATTTTGCTTTTTCTATTATTTTCTCAAAAGCTTTAACAACATTTTTTCCATCCTTTTTCTTCAAGGGTAAGGCCCATGCAAATTTTGAAAATGTATCGATAACATTAAGCATATAGCCGTATCCATCATTCTCTTTTTCATAATTTTTCATGATTATCAAATCAGCAGCCCACAAATCATCAATACCTTTAGTAAATATTGTCCTTTTTTGAAATTTATTTCTTATTGGCTTGTGTAATTCTTTAGCAAGAGATAATTTTTCATCATCATTCAGATCTTCTACTACAGGTTCTTCAGAATTTTCTTTCTCAGGTGAAGTGATAAATTTACTCTTTTTGGTTTTACATTTTGAGCATTTAGCAGCCACTCTCCATCTCCCGTTGATAGTTTGCACTCTTTCAGCATCAACATTATTAGTTTTCTTCTTACATTTATGGCAATAAATAGGATCAGTTAAATCATTATCCATTTTATTATAGGAAAAAAGGTTTTTTATGAGAAATATCTCATAAAAAAGAAGCTCCTCACTCACTCTTCAATCAAATGCAAATAAACTGTAACATTTTCAAATTGCAGCTCATCTCCATTTTCATTTCTACATGATAGTTTAATCTCTTTAATATCTCTCATTCCTTCTCGTATAGGTCTGTAAAGAATCTTTTTATTTGTTTCCATATAAATAGTATTGGGGAGAATCTGTTTCTCTATCAAAGATACATGTAGTAATTCATGTTCGCTATGAAGATGAGAATGCTCATCATGATTAGCAAAACTATAATCAATAATATTACAATGCCATTCAATTAACGAAATAGGTTTGATTAACTTTGGGTTGTCTTCAGAATAGTAGTCCTTATTAACTTCAAAATAATCCCCAGGTGTTTTACATTGTTTAAAATCAAATAGTTCACAGAAATTTCCAAAACGTAAAATTTCAATTAAAACAGGAGATTTAAGAAAAAATCTATTACGATTTGTAGTGTAGTCTACTTTAAAAACCAAACTTTCAGGTTTTGTTTTTTTTAATGTGTCAATTTGTGATTTATATAATGTTTTATTCTTTTCAAAACCCTCCATGAGTTCAGTTATATAACTTTTTATTTTTAAATATAATTCTCTTCTAAACGTCTCAACAGTAAATGTGCCATCTAACACATACTCGTGATGATACCATACATCTGTAATAAGCAATTTTAATGATATCAATACATCTTTTACTTGAAATGAAAGAGAAGGTGAAGTAAATAATAACTTTACTATTCCAAGTTTATAATTTTTATTGGGATTTAGAACAATTTTTTGAGCAAAAGTTATTTTTAGATCTTGGTGTTTATCAGAAATCTTTATTAGAGTCATGCTTTTATTATAGGAAAAAAAGTTTTTTTATAAGATGTGAATCTTATAAAAAATTAATATACACCCATCCCAAAGAATCTTTTGGTTTTCATAGCAGTTTTTACTGTAGCAGCCCCCAATTTTTCACCGATATTTGTTGAACTTTTCATAATTTTATCAGCTTCTACTTCCAATTTTTTATCAGCAAGATGCCTATCACTAGTTTTCTCATGATCTCTGTAAAAAATGTCATGTTGTTTACAGGCTTTATCAAGACTATTTATACCTTCATCACCTCTATTTAATCTCTTATCCAATTTAGTAAATGGTCCACAATATTGATAACCACCTGGGAGATGCATTTCTGGAATAACAGGCCCAAGTTTATTAAGAATAGTATTGAAAATACCAGAACCATTTTTTATCATATTTTTGGGTAAATTATTAATAATTTTAATCAAGTATTCAGTTCCTTTGGGTTTATCAATATCTTTCTCCAGTTGATCTTTAATGAAATTTATAATTCCCAATTTTTCATTGTGAAAATTATTATTTCCTGCCTGCTCTTGCGCATACAAATAGTATAGTCTTTGTGTAAGTTGATTCAAATTATCTATATATTTAAATTCTACAGGATTTTCAGTATATTTAATCAACCCAGTGCCAATCTTTTTCTTTTTACTATACTCCCAGATAGGTTTTATGATTTCTTTCCATTTTTTACTAACACTTGATTTTGGTTGTTTAGATTCGGGATTATTATTTTGAAACATGCTATCTGTTTGAATGAGGATTTTTGTATAAGCTTTAAAGTCTTCATTAGTGTATTCATCTTTGGATGGAATATCAGAAGCTATGGGTTTTGTTAAGAGCTTCCATAAGCCTTCAGTACCGGAATATTTCATTTTTTCTATTTCAATATCATTTCCATTTACTCGTATCTGTTTATTTCCAATAAAGATATGATTTTTTAAAGGGTATATTCCAAATTGTCTATCAGGATGAAGAATATATAATTCTGCAATTGGTCCAATACCTAAAGGACCTACAGAAGAGTTTGGTAATTTAACACTTTTTTGTAAAATTGTTTCCATTTCATAATCCCTATCTGCATTGTCACTTGAAAAGCTTTGATTTAATGTATCTTCAGTATCAATACCTTGGGCCTCGGTATCAACATCTTTAAAAGTAACTTTTTTAGGCGAACTGATAGCCAAGGGGTTAATTGTTTTTATTACAGGAATGAGTTCTAATTTTTTACCAAGATCTTCATCAGTCTGTTTCACTGCTTTTTCTACCTTATCTAATCGTGAAGTTATAGGTTCATAAGCCTTTTCTCTTGTTTCCTTATCAGATGCTTGGTTAACCCTTTCTTGTTTTGCTAATTTCTGTAAATTTTTCTTGAGTTTAATCGATTTATTAGCTTCAGCCACAGTCATGGGCTTACGTTTTGGTTTTGTGAAAATTATTTGTTCATCTTCAGAGGGTTGATCAATCTTTTTGATTTCTCTAAGTTTCGCTTCTTTTTCTTTCATCACTTCATTTTGCGCTTCTTTGAATTTCTGTCTAAGCGCTTGTTGTACAGTAATTTTTGTTGTCATGTTTTTATTATAGGAAAAATTTTTTTTTAAATCGGTCAAACGTTAAAACGTTAAAACGTTAAAACGTTCAAACGCTCAAACGCTTAGGAACGCTATTTTTGCGTTTTTAAGCGTTTCCCAAGGCGATGTTTTAAGCGTTTCCCAAGGCGATTTTTAAGCGTTTCCCAAGGCGATTTTTGAAGTTATCCATGTAGCGTTTTTATAGGGAATCCCTATAAAAAACAAACTTAAAATCTATATTTTTTATCTAAAATATTTCACCAAATTTCTTTCGGTAACGTCCGTTACTGCGTTTCTTTGTTAGGTCAATCGTTAGAAAACCAAAGTCCTCATCCCAACTAGAATAGCATAATTCTTTGAATTGATCATAAGTGAAATCACTTCCCACATATTCATCATAAATATCTCGCATGTATCTTGGTCCTTGTCTAAATACACATAAAAAATTAATATTGTTTCTAATGAGTTGTTTATCAACTTTTGACCATGATTGTGTCAAGTAAACACACGAGATTTTCTTATGACGCCCTCTCACGTAATAATCTTTAATAACTTGTTGCTGTTGAACATTAACACAATCATCAAAAACTACCAAACTGTTCGACTGGCAATCATCTAGGGGTATAATCTCGTCACAATTACTGAAAAACTGCGCTATTTCCACACCATCTTTTGCAGAAATTATTTCATAAACTCTTCTCAAAATCTCATATGCATTCTGATCCAGAGATTTTGAAAAAATATATAGATAATGAAAGGGGATTCCCCATGATTTTGTGATGAGATTATAGAGAAGTGTTGTTTTCCCGCAACCGGAAGTTCCTACTATTAATGCTCTTAAAGGTAATGGTAACAGTTCTTTTCTAGCCTCTTTTTTATCAAACGGAATTGGTTCAATCTCGTATTTACTCATCTTTATTATACGAAAAAAAACTTTAAAGGTTAAAGAGGGGAGGCGATTCGCCCCCCCTCTTTAAGAGTTTTGAAAATATTCTTTAAATGTTCTCGACTTGTATTCGACTTTACCAAAAAACATCAGAACCAGTGACTTTTTCTTTTGGAGGGGTTAGTTAAAAGAATGTATTCTATAATAAAATGATTACACATCAAATAAATTTGTCAGAAATACAAATGAAAAAAATAAGATCTGCTTATAAAAAACGTGTTCCAGTAAAAGTACGACTGGCTTTTGCAGATATTAGTGGAAATGGAAATCATAAAATCCTGTTAAATGAAACTCAGAAAAAAAAGCTAGATAAATGTATCAAAAACAAAAAAGGGTTGGAATTGGAAATGAATTATGATCAGTTGCAAATAAATCATTCAGGTGGGTTTTTACCCTTACTTTTTGCAGGAATTGGTGCTCTTGGGGCATTATTAGGTGGTGGAGCTGCAGTAGCTTCCAGCGTTATTGATTCTAAGCATAAATCTGCTGAAGAAGCAGAAATCAAACGACACAATTTGGAAATGGAGAGACTAGCAAAAAATGTAAAAAGTTTAAGTATTGGCTCTGGAATGAATAAGAAAAAAACTATTTCAAAACCTAAAAAGAAACCTAAAAAGAAACCTACCAAATCAAAAAACTAAATAGCTTCCAGCCTCTTACCAATTTTGATATTGAAAGATTATCGAAAAAAATGAAAATTAAAAACTTCAGAGGAGTTTTCATGAAGGATGATTTACCAGAGAAAGTGAACCACACGGAATGTGGAATTATAAATCTAGAAAATTCTGATGAGGCTGGAAGCCACTGGACTGCATTTCATAAAAATAACAATTTAAAATATTATTTTGACTCGTATGGAAATGCACCACCACCAAGAGAACTTGTTCAATATTTAGGTTCAGAAAATTTATTTTATAATGAGGAGCAAATCCAAAACCAATATGATCCGCCTATCTGTGGACATTTATGTTTATTAATTTTGAAAAAGCTATCAGAAGGACACGATTTTGTAAATAGCATGAGAACATTGAAGGAAAATCTTAATTTCTTTTATTAAATTTTATAGTCTTGATATTTTTATAGAATTTCGATTCTATAAAAAAAATTTTTTTCTATAATAAAATGATGTACACAAATAATAATGAAACACCTTCAGCCCCTGAAGAATTTACTCCAATAACTCATCCTAGATTATATCCAAAAATAATTTTTCCCGAGTTTAATGAGAACAATTATAGAATCAATCGAATTATCAATCAATACAAATTTTTAGAAGATGAAGTGAAAATGAGAAATGGTTTGAAAAAAAAATATGGAAAAATATCCAGTACTCTTTACGGTACTGAATTTTTATTCGCCCTCTCAGAACTCGGACTGGTTGGTACTTCTATAGCATTACCAATAATAATTCCATTCAGTGTTCCAATTTCTACAGGATTGACAACCTTATCGATAATATTAAGGACTTCAAGCGGATTTTTCAATAAAAAAATTAATAAACACAAAGAAATTGAGCTTTTGGCAAAAGCTAAATTAGATTCGATTGAAGAAAAGTTCAGAAAAGCAATTAAAGACGGTAAAATATCTGATGATGAGTTCAATGATATTGAACAAGAAATAAAAAATTATATAAATATGAAAAGTACTATTCTAAATGAATATAATAAAAATAAGAAAGAAATTAAAAGTGTGGATCCTATCAAACTATCACTTTTAAAACATGGGGAAGTTTTCAGAACTGGATTTTAATATTTTCTATTCCACTATCTTGATATTTTTTATAGAATTTCGATTCTATAAAAAAACTTTTTTAAGAGTTTTAAAAGAAATTTTTAAATGTTCTCGACTTGTATTCGACTTTACCGTTAAAGAGGGTGGCCAATTTGGCCACCCCACTTTAAGAGTTTTGAAAACTCTTCTTTAAATGTTCTCGACTTGTATTCGACTTTACCAAAAAACATCAGAACCCAGTGACTTTTTTCTTTTGGGGGGTTAGTTAAAAGAATGTATTCTATAATAAAAATGAATCAAATTAAATCAATCTACTCAAAATACGATTCTGAAATCACAAGGCTTCAATATCGAAACTTTAATCCTGAATCTAATTTAGAATTAAACTCTGAGAATAAACGAACGGTTTTCAAATTGCTACTAGATGATGAGTTTCTTAGCAGCAATATTCAATATTACATTGCTGGAAAATACATTCCTAAAGATGCAACAAAAACATATGGAATCAGTGATACAATAATGATGGTTGACAATTTTGTTGCACACCTTTTTTCCAAAATTGAAGTAAAAAAGCACAATACGGTTATTGATGAAATTGAAGAACCAGGTATTGCTAGTACGGTGATGGGCATAGCTTCTTTCTCAGGACCATCAAACTATAATGGTAAATTAATGAATTCTGGTTTCAATTCTAAAGTGAATGGTGGTGGAAATTTCAACGCGAATGGTAACTTGGCTGATTTAGGTCTTGGATTCTTCAGCGATATTGCACCAATTTATAAGGGAGGATTTGAAATTACATTCATTAGAAATTCTGATGATAATGTACTCTTCCGTTACAGTACCTCTCCTGAAGGTGTGGAGGGAAAAGTAGAAATTAAAACTTTCTGCCTAAGAGTCCCAATAATTGAATATGAAAGTGAATCCAAAGCTAAATTAATTGCTGAACTCTGTACTTCTCCTTATTTGTTTCACTTTAAAAAATTACAATGTATCGAACAAAAAGTTACTGGAAAAACTCTAAACTTCAACATTACAAATATTTACAGAAATGTACAGAATCCGATCTGGGGATTTGTTGCCTTCCAAACTGCCAGAAAAAATGATCAAAAGAAAAATAATTCCAAATTTGATCATTTGAATGTTAAAAATATTAGTTTTGAAGTAGCAGGAAAAAGTTATCCTGAAGAACATTTGAATTTAGATTGGAGTTCAGGGGATTTTAGTTTAGCTTACACCATGTACACAGATTTCAAAAGAATAGTATGCCAAGACTCATCCCTTCCATATCATGAGCCTCAGTCCTTCAAAGAGAACTATCCAATATTCAGTGTGAATATGACTAGACAACCACAGTCCATATCTGGACAAAAAAGTAATATAATTTTACGAGCAGATTTTGAAAAGAATGTGCCAGAAAACACTTTTGCTTACGTAATTTTGGTTTCAGAAGTCACTCTCAACTATATGCCACTTAAAAATATTATAAAAGAGGAAATCTAAAACTTACCTTGATAAGAAAAGGGGGGAAAAAAAGGATAAACAATATAAATAACAATTTTTTTATTGGGAACATTCTCAATAAAAAATATATCAGACACATTATTTTGCTTCAACTCCAACTGGTAATATTTCCTCAGATATCCTTCAAGAGGCTCACGCGTGAGCCCTCTCAAGGTTACAGGCTGATCTTAATATTACTGTAGTTGAGTCCAGAATATTTCAGCTCAGAATGTTCTCTGGAATGACCTTCTAGGAGCTCACGCGTGAGCCCCCTCAAGGTTAACATTCACTATCACTGTAGTTGAGCCCAAAAATGAAATACTCAACATTTTAAGTTTTTGATGGTCTTTCACAATCACTCCAACTCTTCTCAACTTCTTACTATAACTCAAGGACACATGTAGCTTTTCTTTTAAACAGAGATTCCAATCCTCTCCTGTGATCTTCATATGTTGAAAATACACTTCCAAGTAGTATCCATAAACAGCAGTAGTATAAAAAAGTCTTGATGATTGCTTCTTTATCACATCACTAGATTTAATAAGGTAATTCTCTACTTCCATAATGTTATTTTGATTAGGAAGTTTCACCTTTTCCATTTCATGGTCAAATACAACAAATTTTTGTAGGTACTGATGCATTTGATCTGGAGTTCTTGATATATTAGACACTTTTGGGATTTTCAAAAGCTTTTGAAAATCACATTTTCTACTACCTGGTAGACTCACATTGTTTTTCGTGATTAGTTCTCTGGCTTCACTTGCACTAACACAATTTTTCACTTTCTGCACGAAACTCAAACATTCCTGGTGATATTGTTCCACTTTTAAAATTTCTTCACAGAAATCATAATCATCACAATAAGCTAACTTTAAATATTCAGGAGGTTGTGCCATGTTGAACAGTTGAGGAGAAACTGATTGTGAATATTGAGATAGGAACTGCGAACTATCTGAAATGGGAATGCAAGGTCAACTAGCTGGCCTCCTTTGAGATAGTGTACGGAATATTAATCTCGCATTATTTATCATTTCCTTTAGTTCACACGCAACAAGCTAGATAGCATGAGGCTCTAGAAATCCTAAGAGTTTTTTAATTTAAAAAGGTGGCGTCGATTCGCCCCCACCTTTAAATATATTGGGTTTTAAATTATTTTCGTACTGTTGAAAACTTTTAGACCCGGTAATTTACCAGGTCTAAAAAAAAAAAAATATTTTCTATAATAAATAAAGAGATATGGTTTTATGCGACGAGGCATTAGATATATGTGATGAACATGGAGGTTTCTGGGAGTTTGTAAAGAAACCTGAATTTCGATTTTATGATAGAAACTGTGACGCACTAGACGAGATTCAACGTGCATTGAGGGAGTATAGATATTCTAAAGGGTTGTTAAAAGAACGTTTATTGGGTGTCGATGGTGAACCACCGCTCCGTACAAAGGAGGAAGTAAAGGTAATGCTTAAAGAAACAAAGATTAAGGTTCCTAAAAATGCTACTGAATATCAACTTAGAAAATTGCTTTATAGTGAGAGTAAAGCCAAACTGAAGAAGGATTTTGAGTTTCAGTTTCGATACTGTTGCTAAAAGCTCAGGATGTTTGGAATATGAAGGAGATTTTATTTTCAATGTGTTTTAATGAGGATTCCTCATTAAAACGAACAATTAGATCAAGGTAATTTTATATCGACAATATTACCATCGTCCACAATTATATTTTTAGTAGGGATCATGTTTAAAAAAATCTTTACGTTCAACTCTTGTAGAAATTTCTTATCTCGTTTATTACGAATGACATAATTCTCCAACATATTTTCTTTGGTATTTTTCCTTTTATATTTCAAGTCTTTATTGGGAGATACGGGTATTGTTTTCTTAACAGTGTTTACGAATTTTTCAACTCCCTCGGTTTTAAGCAACGATTTAAAACTGAGTATTTTATCGTTGGGAATTTCTCCGTATAACAGTTGTTCTATAAACCTGTACACTTTCATATCTTTATTTCTATCGATATATGCGAAACATTCAATGAATTCGATATGCTTAAGTGAAAATTGTAAAAATGGATGAGACATTTTTATTTTATTGGAGAGATCCTTTTAACTAACCCCTCTCATTTTTTCTAGTGAAAACATCAGAGGGAGCTAAATTTCGAAAATATCGACCCCTAAATAGTCCTAAATTTGCATTTTTATTTACGATTGAAAAATGTTTAGAGTTTCACTAGAGTTTCTGATAAAAAATATTTTTTTAAAAAAGTCACTGTCTAAATAAAGTCACTGGTTCTGATGTTTTGTGTTTAAAAAAATTTTATCAGGGATTTAAGTCGATAAATGAAAAAGTCACTGGTTCTGATGTTTTGTGTTAAAAAAGTTTTATCAGAGAGTCAAGTGAAAATAAAAAGCATCAGAGATTCAAGTGAAAATAAAAAACATCAGAGAGTCAAGTGAAAATAAAAAGCATCAGAGAGTCAAGTGAAAATAAAAAGCATCAGAGAGTCAAGTGAAAATAAAAAACATCAGAGAGTCAAGTGAAAATAAAAAACATCAGAGAGTCAAGTGAAAGTGTCCCCAACGTACCCACTTACTACTTATATATATATATATTTATTTATATATGTGTCACTCCAGACGATAACTCTCGATAGAATTGAGATAAACAGCTCAAATTTGCACAAAAAATCTATCTTGGCAATCGAAAGGCTAAGTTCGAAGATGGGCGAAATTGGCCTACTCTAAGGAGGGTTTTGGCGCATTTAAAGTGCGCAAAAATTACCCAAAAATCCCCAAAATGTTATTTTCCAACAAGTGACCCCTCATTTTAAAGGTTTTTGCACGCTGAACACGATGGTGGAATCGGATTTTAGATATCTTGATCCGTTCTCAAATTAGAGCATTTAAAGTGCGCAAAAATTACCCAAAAATCCCCAAAATGTTATTTTCTAACAAGTGACCCCTCATTTTAAAGGTTTTTGCACGCTGAACACGATGGTGAAATCGGATTTTAGATATCTAAATCCGTTCTTAAATTAGAGCATTTAAAGTGCGCAAAAATTACCCAAAACTAGGATAATCTTTAAACTCTTACCCCCCCCCCCCCCACCCCCTTAGAGTGGTCAGATTGAAAAATGTGAGAAGTATTAATTGAAGACGAGAGTTCGAAGCAAAAAAGGGGGAGGCAAACGATTAGTACAACTCCTTGAATTTCCCATTTGACATATAATTGTTATGATACCTTCATAGATAGACAAGTACCGGCCCACGTATTACTAGAAGGAAGACGAAAGAAAAAATCTATTTCAAATTATTCAATTTAGGTACTAACAGTAGGAGGAAGAAGTTTTCCTTTATTCAAAACCATAGCCATTAATTCGAATATTTCTTTGAAAATTCGCTCATTAAGTCATGCTGCATGACTGGTTTTTTTATTTTACAATTTGTCTTTGATCATGAGCCATTTAATTGTCTTGATTCACCTGTGGATACTATTTCCCGTGTTATTATACAAATTTATGGTGGTTTTAGACAATTTACCTGGTTTCTGACTCATGAAAACTGAATTTCAGGAGCTGAATCTTCGTTACAATTTCAGTTCTTCACACACTGGTCAACTTCATTTTCGGTCTTCTCGCCCTAAAAAACATGGGAAAAGATACTCCGCAAGCCTCAGCAACAACCTCGAAAACCTCAAAAAACTCCGAAAACCCTATTTTACACCCATCCCCCCCCCCCCCTTAAAACCCCTGGGTTTTTTCCGATCGGGCTGCCCAGATTCGGAGCGGAACTAGGACTCGAATGTGTTCCCTAATGTGGAAGATGTGTTCCCAAAGACATGGAAAAAGATACCTCAAACGCTAATTTACTAAAATACCAAAAAACCTTATTCTTACACCCATTTTTCACCCATAACACACCGCCATATATTCCGATCGGGCTGAAAATTTTCGGGACATACCTAGGGCCAAAATGGAGCCTGTGGGCGAAAGAACGAATTTTTTAGACCGAAAATGAAGTAGTTATGCATGATACGGCGGACAGCGGACGGACGTTGGATTTTTTGAATCTACGCACCTTGAAACGTAAAAGAAAAATTGTTGAGGGGGTATTATAAAAAATGTTTGCCGAGCGATTACATTGGTGCATTATTGACAGGATAATATACCAAAATACAATGTCCGTCCACCGTATCATCCATATTATCTACTTTATTTTCGGTCTAAGAAATTCGTTCTTTCGCACACAAGCTCCATAGTTGTGTCCCGGAACTTTTCAGCTCGATCGGAATATACCCAGGGGTGTTATGGGAGTGTAGCGGTCTCCAGTTAATTTTTGTGTTTTCATTCCAGTCCTGTTTGTGACACCTGTTAGTTTGTTTACCTGAAATTTACGTTGTCAATAAAAGTTGAGTTCACGCTTGTACTTCGACTGTATCATTGCAAGCTTAAGTGCAAATTAAACTAGGTACCACAGACCTATAAATTGGTGACCCCGACGTGATCATAATGGATGCGAATTCCGAATTTGTGTGGACTCCGGAAGCTCGCAGTGCATTTGAACAGTGCAAAGCCGAGTTGCGTGCAGCAACTATGTTAACGCACCCTCGTTCAGACGTCCCCTGGTCAGTTATGGTAGACGCGTCTAATATTGCTATTGGAGGTAGTGTCCAGCAGAAAGTAGATGGAGAATGGCAACCAATCAGTTTCTTCTCACGCACACTAACTGCCACTGAACAAAACTACAGTGCCTACGACAGAGAGCTTCTAGCTGCGCACGAATCCATAAGATACTTTCGACACCTGCTGGAAGGAAGAGTTTTCACACTGTGCACTGACCATAAACCACTTACCTATGCATTCCTCCAAAAACCAGACAAAGCAGCACCAAGACAAATAAGACACCTCGATTTCATTAGCCAATTCACAACTGACATACAACATATTTCTGGAAAAGACAACGTAGTAGCAGATTGTTTGTCACGAATCGAAGCTGTTGCCTCATGGACGATAGATTATGACGCGTTAGCTAAGGCGCAGTGCAAAGAAGATCTCCCAACGGATTCGTCATTACAGTGGAAGCAGATCCAGTTTGCTAACTCGCGTGCTCCTGTGTACTGTGATGTCTCCACCGGTTTTGTACGGCCCTATATTCCACAAACTTTTAGGCGTCATGTGTTTGATTCGGGGCACAGTTTGTCACACCCTGGTGGCAGAGCAACTCAAAAGTCACTCAGTCAAAGGTACATCTGGCCCTCTATGGCTAAGGACTGTAAAGCGTGGGTACTGGCATGCAACGACTGCCAGCGGAACAAAGTGCAGAGACACACCCACAGCGCTTTAGGAGAATTTCGGCCACCAAGCGATCGTTTCTCCCACGTCCATGTGGACCTTGTCGGCCCATTGGTTCCATCTCAGGGGTACACATACGTGCCAACCTGCGTAGATCGGTTCACCAGATGGCCAGAAGTCATACCTCTCACTGACTGCAAAGCGGATACGGTGGCACGGGCCTTTTGCGCGCATTGGGTCAGTAGGTTCGGAATCCCTTGCCGAATAACGTCGGACAGAGGTCGTCTGTTCGAAAGCTCAGGTTTACGCCACGCGATGGACACCCTGAAATCCCAACCAGCAAAATGGCATGGACACAAAGCAGTTTTCATCCACCCTGAATTGGAAAAGGCTTCCCACGTTTTCCTACGTTACGATGGGATTCGCAGTGCGTTGCGGCCACCTTATGACGGCCCTTATGAAGTCAAGGAAAGACGAGACAAGACATTCAAAATTTTAGTTAGGGGCAAAGAAACATCCGTCACAATAGATCGTCTCAAACCAGCATTCACAACAAATCAGGATCCCATCCCAGGCACAGCACCGCCGCAAGAAGTCCTTTTCACCCCAAAACAGCCATGTCCATACCCTGCAGATTCCAACCAACCGCAGCACACCCCACCCCATTCACCCATCCCACCTCAACCACTAGTCGCTCCTTCTTTGGCACCATCACAGCAGATACCGCAACCACCGGACAGCAGGGCGCCATACCGCACGCGATCAGGGAGAGTTGTTCGATTCCCGGCAAAATTCGAGAGTTATCTTTGTTATTAGGGAGGGGGGTGATTTGTAGCGGTCTCCAGTTAATTTTTGTGTTTTCATTCCAGTCCTGTTTGTGACACCTGTTAGTTTGTTTACCTGAAATTTACGTTGTCAATAAAAGTTCAGTTCACGCCTGTACTTCGACTGTATCATTGCAAGCTTAAGTGCAAATTAAACTAGGTACCACAGACCTATAGGAGAAATATGGGTATGAAAATAGATTTCTCTGGTGTTTTAGTAACATGTGCTTGTGAGGCATTGTCTTCCATGTTTTTTAGGACTACGAGACCACTTATGAAGTCGTCTTTGATCAGTGAGTGCAAAACTGAGGTCCTAACGAAGTTCCAGCCTTCTTTACGTTAAATTTTGGTCTGAAATCGTGGTTCTTCCTCACATAGTTTTGTTTCAAATTATTGTGGAACATATTTGGGTCCTAGTTGTGCTCTGAAGCTCGGTCGCCCGATCGGAAAAACCCAGGAGTGTTACTGGGAAAAAATGGGTATAAAAATTGAGGTTTTCGATTTTTTTTTTTTTTTGAGGTCTTAGTGAACATGAGCTTGTGAGGTATCGTTTTCCAAGTTTTTTTGGGCGAGAAGACCGAATTTGAAGTTAATTTTGACCAAAAAGGGAAGGATTGAGGTTGTAACGATCAGCTCCCTAGATTTGTTTTTTATGAGTCAAAAATCTGGGTAATTGAAATCATCATAAATTTGTATAATACAATTAAAAGTAGTATCAGCAGGTGAATCAAGACAACTAAATGACACTATCAATGATCAAAGGTGATTCTTGAAAAAAATAGGAGCCTAATTCGGGTTTTGGAGAAACATTAAATAACAGCCGACATTTCTGTAAGTTCAGAAGAATAAAACGCTCCAAAGTCCTTGTCATATGGGTTTGTTCTATTGTACTGCTTTCTATTGTTCTCGTCATTTATTGTTTCTCAAAAACATGAATTAGGCTCCTATTTTTTGTACAACATATCCTTCATTATTGATAGTGCCACTTAATTGTCTTGATTCATCTGTTCATAGTACTTCTAGAGTTATTATAAAAATTTATGGTGGTTTCAGACAATTACGCAGGTTTTCATCCCATAAAAAATTAATATTGGGAGCTGAACGTTCGTTACAACCTCAACTCTTCACTCTTTGTTCAAAATCAACTTCATATTCGGTCTTCCCGCCCTAAAAAACATGGGAAACGATACCCCACAAGCTCATGTTCACAAAGGCTAAAAAAGAAAAAAAAACGCTGCAAAGTCCTTGTCACATGGGGTTTATTATTCTACAGAAATGTTGGCTGTACATTTATTGTTTGTTTCATGTGAAATAATTGAAATAACTATTTCTGATGGTTTCCACCAATTTTGGCCCCCAAAACACAAATTAGGTAGGTACGATCTTTTTTTTTTCAAATTAACTTTGATCATTGGTAGTTCCATTTAATCGTCTTGATCCACGTGTTGACACTTTTTCTAGTGTTATTCTACAAACTGATGGTGATTTCAGACGATTTCGCAGGTTTTTGACTCATACAAAATCAATTTTGGGACCTGAACATCTGGTACAACCTCAATTTTCCACTCCTTGGCCAAAATCGACCTCATATTCGATCTTCTCGTCCCCAAAAACATGGAAAACGATACCTCAAAAGCTCATGTTACCAACATGTTGCTAAAACGCAAAAAGTACCTATTTTTACACACATTTTCACTCACAACACCCCTGGGAATATTCCGATCGGGCTGAAAAGTTTCGGGACACAACTAGGGCCCAAATGGAGCATGTGTGCGAAAGAACGACTTTTTTAGACCGAAAATGAAGCCTGTACACGTGATACGGCGGACGGCGGACGGCGGACGGCGTACGGCGTACGGCGGACGGCGGACGGACATTGCATTTTTTGAATCTACGCACCTTGAAATGGAAAAGAAAAAAGTTTGAGGGGGGGTTATAAAAATTTTTTGCTGAGCGATTACATAGGTGTATTATTCAGAGAATAATAAACCAAAAAACTCGAAAAACCCTATTTGTACACCCATTTTTCCCACGTAACACACCTGGGTGTATTGCGATCGGGCAACCGAGCTTCGGAGCACACCTAGTGCCCAAATGTGTTCCAAAATTTCGAACCAAACTGTGTGAAGGAGAACGACGATTCTAGACCAAATTTTAACTTGAATTTAGGTAAAGCTGAAACTTCGTTAGAGAGCCTCAATTTCCACTCCTTGGTCATAATCGACTTCAAATTCGGTCTCTTCGTCATAAAAAACGTGGAAAACGATACCTCAAACGCTCATGTTACTAAAACACCAAACAACCCTATTTTTACATCCATTTTGGTTTATTGTTCTGTGAATAATAAACCTACGTATTCGCTCAGCAAAAATTTGTTATACCACCCCCTCAATATTTTTTTCTTTTACGTTTCAAGGTACGTAGATTCCAAAAATGCTATGTCCGTCCGCCGTACGCCGTCCGCGGAGCGTATTTCGTGTTTTTGGGGGCTTAATTGGTGTAAAAGATCAGAAATAGTTATTTCAATTATTTCCCATGAATGAAACAATAAATGAACAACCAAAATTTCTGTAGGTATGTCCAATAGAATAATAAACCCATTTGACAACGACTTTGCAGCGTTTTGGAATCGACGCACCTTGAAATTAAAATGAAAAACGCTGCAAAGTCCAGGTCACATGGGGTGTATTATTGTAATGGACATACGAGTACCTAAAGAAATGCTCAAAATACATTCATTATTGAAATTGCTATTGCTGATGGTTTCCGCCATTTTTGGCCCCCCAAAAACACGAAATAAGCTCCTATTATTATCTATGATCATTGATGGTGCCATTTAATTGTTTTGATTCACGCGTTGAATCTACTTCATGTGTTATGAAGGTTTATGGTGATATCAGACAATTTACCACGTTTTTGGCTCATAAAAAAATTTTTTTGGGGCTGAACCTTCGTTACAACCTCAATTATTCACCCTTTGGTAATAATCAACTTCATACTCGGTCTTCTCGCTCTAATAAACATGGAAAACGATACCAGACATGCTCAAGCTCATGCTCACTAAAACCTAAAAAAAAAACGCTGCAATGTCATCGTCAGATGGGTTTATTATTCTATTGGACATGCCTACAGAGATGTTGGCTGTTTATTTATTGTTTCTTTCATATAAAATAATTGAAATAGTTATCTCTGGTGATTTCCACCAATTTTGGCCCCCAAAACACGAATGAGGTACGCTCCTTTTTTTTTCTTTAATAAATTATCTCCGATCATTGATAGTACCATTTAATCCTCTTAATCCACCTGTTGACCCTTTTGGTTTATTATTCTGTGAATAATACACCTATGTATTATTACAAAAAATTTTTATAACACCCCCTCAAAATTTTTTCTTTTCCGTTTCAAGGTACGTCGATTCCAAAAATGCAATGTCCGTCCGCCGTACGCCGTCCGCAGTATCACGTGTACAGGCTTCATTTTCGGTCTATAAAAATCGTTCTTTAGCACACATGCTCCATTTGGGCCCTAGTTGTGTCCCGAAACTTTTCAGCCCGATCGGAATATACCCAGGGGTGTTATGAGTGAAAATGTGTATAAAAATAGGTACTTTTTGCGTTTTAGCAACATGTTGGCAACATGAGCTTTTAAGGTATCGTTTTTCATGTTTTTGGGGACGAGAAGACCGAATATGAAGTCGATTTTGACCAAAGAATAGAAAATTGAGGTTCTACCAGATGTTCAGCTCCCGAAATTGATTTTTTATGAGTCAAAAACCTGGGAAATCGTTTGAAATCACCATCAATTTGTATAATAACACTGGAAAAAGTGTCAATAGGTGGATCAAGACGATTAAGGCCCGGTTCAAAAAAGAGTGTAACCCTGGGGTTGAAGTTTACCTTAAGGTTTCCCAACCATGGTAACGAAAGTGGCGTTCAAAAAAATTCAGTAATCGATCATTAGTGCGATAAATCGAAAACTTTACCATGGGTACGTAACCCCAGCTATTCGAGGGGTTACAAGAAGTTTACCATGGTTACTCTCAAAACGAAGATGGTTGCTCATTGTTTTTGGTTTTCCTATTTGCGCTGCACCATTCAGATCCCGTCCTATTTTGCATTATTGTGGTAATAATGAACCGTTATAACTATTATGCGAGCGATGAGGATGATGACGTCTTCGTCGAACTAGGGCTAGTCGTAGAACCGAGAAGATATCGGATCAGAGCGAGACATCCCAACTTCGACGCCTGGAGTGAGAAGGAATTTTACGATCGCTTCAGGTTGTCGAAGGAAGGAGTCGCGTTTGTTCTCGAAGAAATACGCCCTCAAATATCTAGGGCAGAACGCAGGCAGTTCTCCACAACATCGCAATCATGTTAAAGGAATAACTACCTGATGTTGACGACGGTACTCAGCATCTCTTGGATGAAACTATGTTTAATAACCCTGGGTCCTGGGGAACGTGGCAGGGTTGAAGGGCGTGAAGACTTTCGTTCAAGATTCATCGCATATTTTGAACCATTACGTAGTGAATAGAAATTATAGGTATCCTTGTTCCTAACACGTCTGTGTGATTTACCCCACATTATCCTTGTTTACCCCCGTTTAAATTTCCATCAAACAGGTGCAACGCCGAATAAACGTACACCTAGGAGTTGCTACAAATCACTCAATTAAAAAACATAGAAAGTATTTTTAGTAAAGGCAATATTTGTTGCTAGGATCGATTACTACAGCACTTGAAGAGTACGGATTTATTAAATATCATGCTAGGATGAAGTCACGGAATCTAGGTTAGAATGAGCAACAGTGTTGCCTAAAAGTTGCTTTATACGCCGATATTCCATGGAACTATATTATCCATGAATCAAACTTCATGGATTTATAGCGTCCATGTGCGGTTTGACGTGGATTTCTCGTGAAGTATCCATGGCTAAATTTGAAGTTACCAGGGTTTCCCAAATAATCGATTCTATCAAGGTAACCTTACCACAGAAAACTTTTTTGAACGCTCCTGCTGCGAACCCCAGGGTTCCCGAAAAATCGAAAGTAGCCCCAGGGTTAGGTAACTATCATGGTTACACATTTTTTTTGAACCGGGCCTAAATGGTACTATCAATAATCAGAGATAATTTATTAAAAAAAAAAAAAAAAAAAGGAGCGTACTTTATTCGAGTTTTGGGGGCCAAAATTGGTGGAAACCACCAGAGATAGCTATTTCAATTATTTTATATGAAAGAAACAATAAATAAACAGCCAACATCTCTGTAGGTAGGTATGTACAATTGAATAATAAACCCATGTGACAAGGACTTTGCAGCGTTTTTCCAGTGTTATTCTACAAATTGATGGTGATTTCAGACGATTTCCCAGGTTTTTGACTCATAAAAAATCAATTTCGGGAGCTGAACATCTGGTAGAACCTCAATTCTATTCTATTCTATTCTATTCTTTCGTCAAAATCGACTTCATATTCGGTCTTCTCGTCCCCAAAAACATGAAAAACGATACCTTAAAAGCTCATGTTACCAACATGTTGCTAAAACGCAGAAAGTACCTATTTTTACACACATTTTCACTCATAACACCCCTGGGTATATTCCGATCGGGCTGAAAAGTTTCGGGACACAACTAGGGCCCAAATGGAGCATGTGTGCGAAAGAACGATTTTTTTAGACCGAAAATGAAGCCTGTACACGTGATACGGCGGACGGCGGACAGCGTACGGCGGACGGCGGACGGACATTGCATTTTTGGAATCTACGCACCTTGAAACGGAAGAGAAGAAATTTTGGGGGGGTGTTATACAAATTTTTTGCTGAGCGAATACATAGGTGTATTATTCACAGAATAATAAACCAAAACCTCGCAAGACCCTATTTTCACACCCTTTTTCCATCCGTAACCCCCCCCCCCCCCCCCCCGTTAGAATCGTTTTGCTCGGGCTACCAAGCTTCGGAGCACGACTAGGAGCCAGATTTGTTCCCAAATAGGGACCCATAATGTGTGCGGAAGATGTACGATTTTAGACCAAATTTTAACCTAAATTTAAGACTGAAACATTGTTAGAACCTCACGTTCAACTCTTTGGTCAAAATCGACTTCATATTCGGTCTCCTCGTCCCATGAAACATGGGAAACGATACCCCACATGCTCATGTTACTAAAACACCAAAAAAACCCATTTTTCACCAATAACACTTTTGGATATATCCCGATTGAGCTGCAAAGTTCCCGGACACAACTAGGCCCCAAATGGAGCCTGTGTGCGAAAGGACGAATTTTTTAGACCGAAATTGAAGTAGATATGGATGATACGGCGGACGGCGGACGGACATTGCATTTTTGGAATCTACACACCTTGAAAGGTAAAAGAAAACATTTTGAGGGGGTTTTATAAGAATTTTTGTTGAGTGAATACATTGGTGTATTATTCACAAAATAATATACCAAAATTTGAGGGTGGGTATGACGTTTTTTGCTAAGCGAATACAGATGTACTATTCACAGAATAATAAACCAATAAACCCATGTGACAATGACTCTGCAGCGTTTTTGGAATCTACGCAGCTTGAAAAGCAAAATTAATAAATTTGAGGGGGTGTTATACAACTTTTTGCTGAGCGAATACGTAGGTATCATTTAGAGAATAACAAACCAAAATCCGCCCGTCCGCCGTACGTCGTCCGCCGCATCATCCATAATCTACCTTATTTTCCGTCCAAAAAAAAAAATTGTTCTATCGCACACAGGCTCCGTTTGTGTTCCGAAACTTTGCAGCCCGATCGGAATATAGCCAAGGGTGCTACCGGTGAAAAATTTGTGTGAAAATGGGTTTTTTTGGTGTTTTAGTAACATGTACTTGTGAGGTATCGTTTTCTGTGTTTTTCAGGGCCAGAGAAGTTGATTTTTCCCAGAGTGTGAAGAACCTGGGAAATTGTCTGAAATTACCGTACATTTGTTTAATAACTCGAATTAGTAGCAACAGGTGGATCAAGCAATTAAATGGCATTACCAATGATCAAAGATATCTTGTAAAATAAAAGGAGCTCAATTCGTGTTTTTGCGGCCAGTTTGCCATCAACCATCAAAACCTCCAAAAAGAAACCATCAAAAATAGCAATTTCAGTTATTGCACAAGAAATGAACAGCCAACGTTTCTGCAGGTAAGTCCATTAGAATAGCAAACCCATGGGACAAGGACTTGGCAGCGTTTTTTACGCCCCTGTAACTCGGCCCCCTGGAATTCACCGGTGCTGATTTTCCTTGTACGTTGATAGGGACACAGCCTCACAGACGAAGGATCGAGCTGAAATTTTGCACACACATTCGTTGTTCTAAAAAAGGAAGTGCTTTTTGTGCAATTGAAACCCCTTCCCGATATGTCCCTCACCCCGTCATTCGGTTGGTGGGGTTTAGGGTCAAACTGTGTACGGAAGAACGATGATTTTAGAACAAAATTTAACGTAAAGAATACTGAAACTTCGTTAAAACCTCAATTTTCCACACTTCGGTCTAAAGGGACTTCATATTCGGTCTCCTCGTCTAAAAAACATGGAACACGATACCTCACAAGCGCATATAACCAGAACACAAAAAAACCTACTTTTACACCCATTTTTCACACATAACACCCTCGGGTTTATTCCAGTCGGGCTGCAAATTTGTGGAACTCAACCAGGGTCCAAAGGTCCAATTTTTTTGTGGACATTGCATTTTTGGAATCTACGCATCTTGAAACGTAAAATAAAACATGTTTGAGGGGGTGTACAAAAACCGTCTGCTGAGCGAATACATAGGTGCATTATTCGCAGAATAATAAACCAAAATCTTAAAATCAAAATAACTCTGAAACGAAGCGTTTTTTCAAGAAATCTCCACCAGTAACTTTTGTTGGGAATGAGCTCTAGAATCGATCATGAATGTATCGTGAATTTAAGTCGGGACACCTGGTATATGACACATAAACTAAAACACAATTATACCTAATGCATACTCAACGATAACTGAATGAAAGTTGGGAAATAAAACAAATAGGTTTGAATTCACAATGATTTATGAAAATTATGAGGTATGAGTCTGGTTACAAAAAAAAAAAAGTACAGGGCAATCCTTGTATGTTCGCTTCATCTAGCTAGGTAAATTTACATTAGCTGCATCGTTTAATATGGTAATTCTGGATGATAAATCAAATAATATTTGTTAGAATACAACGATGCTTACAGTCCCACAATATTGACTACAGTCACAGTTGCTTTTATCATTCTAGATGTAGGTAAATTATGAATAAGACGAATATAATCACTTGTAGTTTACATACCCTCCTTGCTCATGCCACATTACCTGTCTGCGAACGAAAAATATGTTAGTAGGTATCTATTCACATAGGAAAGCACCTGTACGCATTAGACATAAGTAGATACTCAATTCAGTATGTAAAAATAGCTGCCTAGGTTTGGCACATAGCTACGACGCATACAACGACTGCTATATAAATGCACAAAATGAAAGTATACCATTTTTATCAAGATGTGAATACCTACGTACGATCAAATCGTTTTTGGTTCTGACTACACAGCTCCTCATTCACTCACCGCTCCGAATGACCCAAAATGGAATATCTACGATTCATAGTTCAATCTCGTGGTTTCACTCTTTTGAACCATCAAAATAAATCTAGGGACGAGGGAACGTCCCGCCCGCCAAGAAAACCTAACCTTGTGAACCCTCGAGAGACCCCCTTCTAGAATAGCGATACTATCACCAGTTAGGAAGGGATATAGATTAGCCTTCAGCCGAAACGACCCCATCTTCACCGGAAACACAAACAACTAGAGAACTGCCGACTGTCAAACTCCTCCCCAAATCACATATTTGTGGGTAGCGCAAGTATGAGAGGGAAAAGTGAGGTTGAAAAGTATCATGAAATTCTGATTCAAAAAGGGCATCTGAACAACTTCAAGGTGACTAACCTCCATCGCACTGGTAGTACCTCAATATTATTTACTGGTGGAGAACAAAGCTCCGACATACGAGTATTGGCGGAGAAAAATGCTGTCAGAGTTTTATCCAGTTAACTGATTATCTGATCTCTAGGGTCTGACCTCCACCTTTACGATGGAACAACTATTGGAGCATGGTGAATGGCGGGGGGGGGGGGGGGGGGAGATAGATGTATGTAAATAAAAGGGACAGGATGTTTATAAAGGAATCCTTCTAGAAACCTTTGGGCTTATCCTTCTGGTAAGCCTTCAAAAAGTGGAACGAGTATGGTGAATTACTCAGCGCATACTACCAAACCACGTTCTGCTACCATGTTACAGAGTGAGGAGAGAGGGGCGGTGGACCCGCGGCAGTCCCCCTTCTAGAATAACAATATTATCATAAGGGATATCGACTAGACTTCATCCGAAAAGACCCCATTTTCACCGGAAACACAACAACTCGAGAACTGCCCACTATCACAACCTACAAAGCGACCAAGAACTCTGTATGCACGACAGAAAAATTAGGGGTTGTACACTCCATAACTCGGCCCCCTGGGGGTCTTTGGTGTTGATTTTTCGTACACCAATTTTTGAAGAGCCCCTGAAGACGTGTACCAAATCTCAACCCTCAGGACCACCAGATGCCGGAGTTATGAAAGTTTGAAAAATCGACATTTTTCAAGTTTTTTTACTGGTTATTCGTCTTGTTGTTCTTCCGTGAGAGGGCTACAGCCACACAGACGTAACGGATCGAGCTAAAATTTTGCACACCCCGGCAGGCAAAAGGCTCCCACCAAACCGCGTGGAAAGAAATTTCAATGTTGGAGGGGGGGGGGGGGGGAGGTTCAGGTTTTTATATACACATATCCAACAGCGGGGGAAGGAATAGGTTCCGAATAGGTACTGACCGTGACTTACTTCGGATAGTATCGCGCTTCTCTGAATCTGAACCCATACAAGACTTCCGCCTAACCACTGTTATGTACGGTACTGCTTCGACCCCGTGGTTGGCAAACCGCGTGATAAGAGAAATAGCTTATAATTGGTATTACCTATACCCATGCAGTGACAGAACCCGACGTATCGCATATTCTTACCAGTATAACTTATGTAGATGACGTTAATGGAGAGGGGTAATTCAGTCGCAGATACAGTCAGGGTGAGGAACAAATAAATCAAATTATTGGCTTCGGCTAAAATGGAATTACGAAAATGGGCGTCAAATCATCTGCTCATTCTATCAGGAATACCCAACGAACATTGCCTTGCAAACTCATCAACGATTAAACTTGTCGCGGACCCTGAGAACCCTATACTCTAAAAATATTAGGACTTTGTTGGAGCCCTAATTCGGACGTCTTCTTCTACTGATTTCAAAACCTGTTTGATGCTGATACTAAGCGGGAACTTTTATCTAAGATTGCACGTATATTCGATCCCTTAGGGTGGTTAACTCAATCTTCATTTTGATCCGAATACTATTCCGGAAGGTATGCCGTACTAAAATTGATTGGGATGCCACATTACCACCAAAAACGGTTGCCTGTTGGAAAACCTGGCAAGAGCAGCTGCCACATGTACTGCATAATAAACCAAGGTGCCTACACATGAGTCTCATTATTACTTTGTGGGTTTCACTGACGCCTCAGAAAAGGCGTACGCGTGTGTACTATACATAGTACAACCAACTATTACTGAAGTTAACGAACTTTACAACCTGTGACGCTTCCCAGGCTAGAATTATGCGCTACCCAACTTTTAGCCCGCCTAATACAGTGGCAGCACTCTACCACCTGTACCACCAATACCAACAGACCGCATATTGCCTTCTCAGATTCTATAGTAACTCTCACTTGTTTGACGTCGGATCCAGCTCCTTTTTGGAAAACGTTCGTAGGGAACAGAGTTTCAGAAACGATTAATATCTTACCACCCTCACAGTGGTTCTACCTTCCATCAGAAGACAACCCTGCTGATTGTGCATCCCGAGGAATTAATACAGCGGAACTCGTCGATCACCCATTGTGATGGAAAGGCCCGAAAGGGCTGTCATATTGTCCTTCTGGCTGGCCATGCCAAAGAATCAGCTCACCTGTCCTTCAGTCGAAAGTGAGGTGCGATCTAATCAACCTGTCTCCTTACCAGCAATTACGCATGTGGATGTTTGTCTAAACGCCTAGAAAACCGTTTTTCGTCATTCATAACTCTGACAAATGTTACCGCCTGGTGCCTCCGCTTCATCAACAATAAATTTCGTTGTGAACCACGCTCAAGAGGGCCGCTCAAATTGGAAGAACTAAAAAGGGGTACTCTAGTCATCATCTGACGAACCCAGCTACAAACCCTAACAGACCTGCCGAAGGATGCTAGATTAGAAAGACCTAAATTTAAAACTTCAAAAATTTTAGCAATCTATATGGATGATGACAATAGTTAGAGTTGTCGGTCGTCTTGAACACGCAGAATTATCGTATGAAACTCGCCACCCAGTCTTACTTCCTGCCCCACACCCTTTCACCACTATGCTGATGCGCTATGCACACGAATTTAACTTGTACATACTGTTTGTACATACATCATCAGCTGTACATAATTCAAAAACCATTCCCATTTACATATTTATTCTTGTGTGCTTTTCATCTAGAGCCGTTCATATAGAAATTGCAGTGAACTTATCAACGCCAGCATTCTTGGCCTGCTACCAAGATTTCTGTGGGCGCAGGGGCAATCCAAAAATAGTCTACTCGGACCGCGGCACAAATGTTGTATGTGCATCAAATGAACTCTGCCGCATTCAAGCTCTACTCGCTGATGCTGATCACCAGTTGGCCTTCATATCTGAAGCTGCCTCTCGCCAAACCGAGTGGTCATTTACACCCCTAAGAACACCTCACTTCGGAGGACTCTCGGAAGCTGAGGTCAAGTCCACACAAAAAAAAAAAAAACATTAGCGGCAACTTAGTGAGGCTGCACCCCGATCATAGAAGAATTCCGGTGCCTAACAATCCAAGTTGAGGCTATTTTAAATTCCAGACCGATAAGCACTCTATCCTCCTCGCCAGATGACGTTGAAGTTCTAACGCCTGGTCATTTCTTCATATTTCGACCAATAACTTTTCCCCCAGAAGATCCAGAACTAACTGAGAGAACGGCAGTTGGGTCTAGATGGTCGCAAGTTCAGTTGCGTCTTCAGTCATTCTGGAAACGATGGAAACGCGAATACCTTACGACACAACGAACAAGATATCTTTGGAATACTTCGAATAATCTACCAACTCCAGGGACGGTAGTTCTAATGCTCGATGATAATCTTCCACCGACTCAACGGAGCCTAGGGAAAGCAATTAAAATTCATTCAAGTATTGATGGAACCCCTTGAATAGCTGACATATGCACACAAACTCAAATCCTACAACGACCTATTAGGAAATTCTGTCCATTACCTACACAATGACTTACAAAATCTTCCTTTGTGACTTCAATCACACGCTAACATTTCACCATATGAGGCCTGATTCCATGTGCATTGAACCTTACTTATGCTGCTACATAATATTTCGCGTACGCTCAAGGTGGGGGGAATATGTTACTTCGCCACAATGAAACGCCGCTACATTTCCACACAAAAGAGTATTTTTCGTTTGTGCATAGAACGCATGCAATACCTGCATCCCTTCCCGTTCAACAACCCTGGGTTTTCCCTGATCGCACTGACCATACCGCCACTTCCCCCTCCTCCTACATCTGTAATTTTACCCCTCACAAAATATCTCCAGTAAGCTACGAACTATCACTGATGTACCATCCGATCCTAGTATTTTCGAAACATTTCCTAACCGTTTGTGAAAACGCGATCCGTATTTTTTGGCATATTGACCCTGGCTTGAACTTGACTTTACCGTTTGTGAACTATTTTTATAATACAATAACATTTCCATTCCGTTGAAACCCGTGTATGTTCTTTGAAGTTCACCTCGATATCCGAGCACTCTTGTACAGCTGTTACCATTCGAATCGGATCATGAAAATATCTACGCATTCATCGCAACGAATATGATATTTCTAATAAAATTCCCCATTTTTGATGTCCTGTCCATGGCTGGCTCATGTCCGTTATGTGTGCTTTTATGTTTGGTATCTCCGTCCTCGTCTTGAATCACATTATGCATTATCCTCTGTGTCTTGGTACCGCAGAAAATACCCGAGTTACACCCATGAATATACAATAAATGCTGTAGTGAGCCGCCTCACCACTGCTTCTGTATATCAGAGCCGCCTAGTCTGAAGAATTTCCACCGCTGCCGATAAAACGGAAAGCAATTACTTGGCGAGCTAAGGTCTCTCTGGTATCCCTTTAGAGGATAGCTTAAGGGGCAGGATTTACGCTTGCAATTCTTTATTCATGGTCTCCCTAACATTTCGAAAATTTTGACGTCAATGTTTACTGATTAATAATTTATATTAATAATTTAGATTAATAATTTATATTAATAATAGGCTATACCAAGCCTATGGTATAGCCCCCTCCCCTCCCTCATTCAGGGGCATTATATCACTAAGGTTGTAACGTACGTAGGGGAAGTACTTGGGACAAAAACCATCACCAGCCTGGAGCGACTATTGCTTTTCACTCTGGTATCGGATCTAAAGGCGTCAAGGGAACTAGGACAGCAACATTACTGAGTGGACAGCAATTCCCACAGTCATTTAGATAGAAAGAGGTTAAACGCAGCCTACCCTATAAACCTCATTATCCGTACAGCTATGCCAGTAGGCGAACACTCGGTAGTGGAATAGCTCCAATGCGTGTATATAGAGTAGGCACTAGAGCGAACTGAGGTTGCATACGATATTTTTGTCCGAACGATCCGGTATTCGGCTCTCAAGCATTTCAAGCGGAGTTCTTTTCTCAACGTGTGCTATACTGCTAAGGGCAGGTAAGGTGTACTGAGGCAAATATGGTGGTCGGGGGTTGTTGATTTCCTTAGATCACGCGATGCTAACTGGGTATCCAGGTCAATATACACGTATTGGGTGCGGCTCCTTTCAAGGTCAACATCGTTCATGTTTGCATCAGACCTGAGGCTCTTAAGTAGGTCCGATTACGGAAGATTCCTCCCATGCTCATTCGCTCCCTCCCCTTTCTCTAACCCATAGGTACATTTCTACTTTTCATGGGGTGATAGATATTCACGCGGTTACAGACAAGAAAAGATAGTTGCTGACAAAAACCAAATACAGGATGAACACAAGAAGCAAATGGGTGATACTCTGCGCCCACCGACAATCTGAGATATTTCCTGTACCGAATTTTCAAAGAAAATGAAGGTATTGGAATGGGTCCAAAGTTTTTAGAACGTGAATTTTTGAAATTCTGTATAGGCAAATCCGTTTCAGAGCATCCTGAATCCATCCCTACATGAATCTGAAACGGATTTGCCTATAACAAAAATTTCAAATATATATGTTTATGTTTCACTTCAGACGATATCTGTCTTTGAGTAAATGATAAAAATTCCAAATTTCGCCAAAACGTTTGCATTGCCAAACAAAAGTATAAGTTCGAAGATGAGCAATTTTCAAAACATTCAAGGGGCTAAAATTTGAGTTTTTATGAGTCAAAAAAGGTAAATCGGTAAGAACGGCTAAAATCACGAACAACTGACATAAGATCACTGAAAATGCTATGGAAGGGTGATATACAGAAAATCTGTTTTTCATACAGAATGGAAATTTTGGTATTTGGGTGTCAAAAATTGGTATTAAGTGCTAAAATCAATATTAGAGAGTTTTCGCAAAGGTTTGGCTACTAGCCCGCTGACGGGCTAAGGCCTACGTATGAAGGAAAGTGCGAACTGCGCATGTGCACATTTTGATGGGAACGACCTAACATAGCTCGCCAACGTTGGACGCCACCAGCCTACGTAAACGACCTAGCACTAGGTCGTATGGGCCGTTTCCCGTACTAACCTTCCACTAAGGAAACCTCATCGCATGGATTGCCTTCTTCCATGGCATTTGTGATTATTTGTTTGTGTTGTGTACGTGCACCTGATAGCGTGCGTCTTTTTTCTCTCGATTTTCGGTTTTTCTGCTGTATAAAAACCCTACATATCTATTTTTTTTAAACCGTAGGAAATATTTCTGTGGTCCTTGAAGACTGGAAAATGACAATAAATTGTACCTGGCTAATTTCTATACGTCTATGGACAACCTTACAGTTTTTTGGCTAATAATGTATACCTATTAGCCACTAATTTTTGCCAAATAACTTTAATAAGCCAAAAAACTGAACGTTTGGCCAAACCTTTAGTTTTTGGCTAATTTGTCTCGTGTCTATGGGCAACCCTACATTATTTTCCATTTGAAAATAGTAATAGGAAATGCTTCTGTCATCCTTCAAGACTGGAAATCTTAATTAATTGTACCTGGCTAGTCTATGAACAACCGTATAACTGTACTAGCGAAGATGAAAACTAAAAACGGCTTTTTAAACGGAAATATTCAAGTGACAAGAATATGATGAGAACAGTTCTACGTTAACGTTAGCGTCACCCATCGAATCAGCTTAGATCGTTCAACGACCTAACTTTCACGATCTAAGAGCACCCGGAGCATCCGTTTTTTTTCCTTAGATCGTTAGCCCGGAGACCCTTAGTCCGTCAACGACCTAGTGGCCAAACTTTTGCGAAAACTCTCTATTAATTCACATAACATTGGTGGGACGGTGATTCACGACGGAGGGGTTCTATAATAAAAATATTTTTCTCAAAAAATAGTGAGTCAAATTTGACTTAATCAGGGTCAAAAATCGGTAAAGCTCTAAAATCACGAAAAAATGATATATTTTACGAAAAGTGATATGGCTTTCGCCAAAAATCGCTCCTATAGTCATGCTGCATCACTGGAACATTTTTATTATTACTGCGTGGCCTCTGCCATATCACAGCATTAATAATAGGTACATCCATTTCCATGGCTAAATTTAAAAGTGAAATGCGAAACCCTCTCTCCCTCACATGTTCCCAGTGTTACAGATACTGTAGAAAAGTTCGGTGCTGCTTGTACTCAATAAAAATTACAACACAAAAACCCTGTGTCCCATGGGTTCAACGTTTTCTCTAACATGTTTTGAACAAAAAAGCTCAGAAATTCAAGGGAGTTTCAGAAATTATTTTTTCAATGTTGGCTGCACTGCACGAGTTCCCGCTAACTAGGATATCTCCTTGGTCTTTTTTTTAGCCTGTTCTGCAGTGTGGAACAGGTTGGATTTCGCGTGTTGTGCATTCTGCCTCCCTCACTCATCTGAAAATCCATAAGGTACGAGTCATTCATGTTGTTATCACCTAGAATAGTTGCTTTTGCAGATGCATTTCAAGCATCAAAGACATAGGTTCTAAGATAAAAGTGGTCCTTCCAGCTGTAAGAACCCCCATGAACCTGTCTCCCTCATTTCTCAAATAATGAGGGAGAAAGGTTATGACTGACTCTATAAAATAAATTTCAGTTCTATGAATTTCTGACTTCCTATTTTTTTCATCCTCAGTCAGTATTACAATATCTAGTACTGCGGAGTACATCATATATACTAACTTATAACGTTAAAAAGAATAATTTTCTACACAACTGAAATCATAGAACGTTACTGCTATTATGTGTATACTATTTTAATCCAAATAAATTTCAATAAAACATATTTTCTTATCAGTGGCTAAATCTACTTACTACTACGAAAATGTGTGATCTTTGAATCTGTAATATTATTTCTGTAAATCAACTAATACAAAATTGGTTTGGGGTTTGCAAAATTGAATACATTTTGGTCACTTGAATTTTTTTAGGAAATGAATGTCCAATTACAAAAAAAGCTTCTGCAGCCATTTTATTTCATTGATCACTTTCCCATATCAATGTTTCTTTCTTAGGTTGTAATGGGACCTCGTCCCATAAATGTTGACGAAGATAAAAGGCGGATGATGAAGGAATATGACTGGTTAAGAAGAGAAAGGATAAAAAAAACCATGAACTTCTTGAACAACAAAAAAGAAAAGAGCGTGATGCGAGGGACAAAGCCAGGTAGCTCTCCCTCCAACAATCCCCAACTGCCGTCGGTGGACAGGTGGGGGGGGGGGGGGGGTTAGAGGCGCCTTTATAAGGCACCCGGCTTGCCCAGCTCGACATTCTACCAACTTCTCTCGGACCAGAGCCTGCTCTCTCTTTTACCTTACCTCATTCCTCTTCAACTCACCCTTCTCCTCAACACTACATTATCAACGTGATGAGAACCAGACGAGAATTTCCTTCCCAGCACTCAACTTGGTGAGAACCAGACGGATACTTTCCTACCTTCCATTTCCAATATCCAACGTGGTGAGAACCGGACCGATATTTCCTTATCCCAATATCCGACATGGTGAGAAACGGATGGATATTTTCCTATCCTTGAGACGCATCCAAGGTGGTGAAAACCGTGCTGATACGCTCTTAATCCAACCTCACTTTCTCAACCCCACCTCGTTAACCTCACCTTACCAACCAACCTCAAACTTACCATCACCTAAACCTCAACTACAAGAGAAAAAAAACTGGAGGGAAAAAAAACAGCTGAAAACGTTAGCAGATACGACGCCGCCGCGTGAAGTCTGGGCCCATAGGACAATTTGGAGGGAAAAGATAAAGAGAAGATACCAGAGAAAGGAAGCTGAAGAGGTCAATTTTGCGTCCAATCAAACATGTTCCAACCCAGGAACAGCAACTGTGGATTCTGCATCATCTTATCCACCATCATCAACTCGAAATCAACAAGTTAATAAGATAGCTAAAAAGCAAATGATTCTATTTGCAATCACTTACTTAAGACTGAAAATGTTGACACAGTTACGTCGTGAGATACCTACCTACCTTCTGTTCCTTAAAGGTACTCTAATTTTCTAGTTCATGTTTCTTGTTCCATTAATTGAACTAAACGTTTCTAGTTCAAATGTCAGTACTTTTTCTCTCCCTCATTCATATCATCCCTTCCTCACCTCTATGATTTTCATGATCATCATGTAACTTGGGATAGGCTCATATTTACGAAGGAATTTTTCTTCAGTGTTCTATGGTGCTTCTCATGGTTCGAAACACAACTATTGAATGGGAAGAACTTTTGAAACACAACTTTTTTTCATATAAAAAAACAATGTCAAAGTTGACAGTTTACGGTATTGTACCTACCGAACAATGTTATTCAAACTTACGAATTTTCAATATTTCACCGTGCCTACCTATATCAAACTCATTGTAAGTTTGCCATTAATATTTCGTTGTTATCATATCAACGTATCCCATCATTCCTCTTACGGTTAGTCTTTTTCCACAGAATCAATATCTTTTGATGTCGATATTGCTACATAAAAAAATTAATATATATATATATATATATATATATATATATATATATATATATATATATATATATATATATATATATATATAAATAGCAATATCCAATATCCGCCGTTGGCGAAGAAAATTCAACGTGTAGGTAGGCCCCATTTTAATATTAATATTAAATACGGGCGAAGCCAGAATACAATAGCGGAGTATTTTAGTAGCGGAGTAGAAAGAAAGTTATTTATAGAAGAAACATTAACAGGCAAACAAGGTTAAACACAGCTCTATGTGAAAAAAAATAAAATGGAAATTGACTAGATGAGACCCGCGAAAAAGACACAGGTGATGAATATAAGTGTTAGTTGTAATGATTGACCAAAGTGTTCACGAACAGACAAAAACACTTTCATTAATCAGAAAAAATTGCTCCTCGCGAAGTTTGAAAAAAAAAAAAAATCAAGTGAAAAAAAAATTCGTAGTCAGAGAATGAAATAGGACACGTTGACGAAAATTATTGGAGGAGACACTTGTTTTTAAGTAACGATATTCACTCGGTTTTGTTAGTTGCTGGGTTCAGGGGGTCACCATTTCTCGCAATAATAAATTCTTCACTGAGGTAGCTACCTAAGTGAATCGAAAAAACATCGAATCCCGTGTGAGCGTTCAGCAATAAATTGGCAGAACGGAGAACGCTGTAGAAACCGTTGCGGTGTCCACAGTGTACGGGCTTGTCTGTCAGAATAAACGCGCCGTCGTCGGTCCGGACACCGTTTATACATATTATTCCCGAGCAGCCCCCCTCCCTCCACCATCTCAACGGAACTAATTCTAATCCTATTTTCTCCTCTTTTGGTTTATAATTCTGTGAATAATACACCTATGTATTCGCTCAGCAAAACTTTTATAATACCCCCTCAACATTTTTTCTTTTACGTTTCAAGCTGCGCAGATTCCAAAAATGCTATGTCCGTCCACTGTAAGCTGTATCATGCATATCTACTTTATTTTCGGCCTAAAAATCGTTCTTTCGTACACAGGCTCTATTTGGGCCCTAGTTGTGTCCCAACACTTCACAGCCCGATCGAAATATACCCAAGGGTATAAAAATAGGGGGTTTTGGTGTTTTAGTAGTACGAGCTTGTGAGGTGTCATTTTCCATGCTTTTCAGGGCGATAAGACCGAGTATGAAGTGATTTTGACCAGAGGGTGAACAAATTGGGGTCTAACAAAGTTTCAGCCTTAAATTTACCTTAGATTTTGGTATAAAATCGTCGTTCTTCCGCATGAAGTTTGGGTCCCCATTTGGAAACACATTTGGATCCTAGCTTGGCAGCCCGATCGGAATACACCAAAGGGTGTTATGTGGGAAAACTGGGTGTAGAAATAGGGTTTTTCGAGGTTCATTGAGGTTTTAGTTACGATGAGGTTGTGAGGTATCGTTTTCCATGTATTTAGGGCGGGAAGACCGAATATGAAGTTGATTTTTACCAAAGAGTGGAGAATTGAGGTTGTACCGAAGGTTCAGCCCCCCGCAATTCATTTTTTATGAGTCAAAAACCTGAGAAATTGTCTGAATTTATCATAAATTTGTATAATAACACAAGCAGTAGTATCAACAGGTGAATCAAGACAATTAAATGGCACTATCCATGACCAAAGATGATTTGTAAAAGAAAGGAACCTAATTCGTGTTTATGGGGTCCAAAATTGGTGGAAACCATAAAAAACTATTACAATTATGGCACATGAAAGGAACAATAAAAGAGCAGCCAACATTTCTGTAGGTATATCCAATAGAATAATAAACCTAAGTGACAAGGACTTCGCAGTTTTTTCAATGATTTTCATTCCCCAACAAACATAACAAAGCTAGTAGTATTATTATACATACGAGTCAACACTGCGTATTGGCTGTACGAGTCTCGTACACGCGGAAATTAGCTGTTGTGAAGAGTAAGGAGCACGGAACAGCTTGGAGGCATGAAAGTCTTGACGAGACTGACTCGTGAGCGGCAAGATGGCTCTATTTAGTAGTATTAGCTTTGCTTGCATGATTTAGAAATAAAAACATTGAATTAATGCTAGCAGAATTGAAGAGGTCTCATATGGGGTAATTGCGCTGTGGGCGCTCTCAAAGAACCTCGAAGATTTACACTCTACAACTGTTAGGCTGAGAGCGCTTAAATAATATATATTCATGTTACTTACGTTGGGAGCTGAATGAGAGTATTTTTCTTTTCTTTTTTTCAATGATTTTCAAATACCAAAAAACATAACAAATCTAGTAGTTTGGTAAAGATTGAGGAACACGGAACAACTTGGAGGCATGAACGTCGTGACGAGACTGACTTGTGAGCGGCAAGAGGCAGATTTTTTATTTAGTAGTATTATTAACTTTGCCTGCTGATTAGGCTAGTGAGGTTTTGGTCACCATTTAATACGAGAGTAAGTCCACGTTTCTGTCTAAGGTGGTCATGATGTCTAACGTTCGCTAGTTTCTGTTGAACTAGTAATGTTCGAAAGTTTTTGTAAAATTTGAATAGTCGCGAAGTTTTTGAGTCATGTGTTGTAATTGTGTGAGTGAAGTAATAGAAATCCAAATTTTATACTTTTATGTAAATTCCAGATATATCTGCATATTTATGTAGCTCGTAGTTGCGAGCGTGCGCTTTCGAGTTTAGCAGGTTCTAGGTCGATAGGTAAAATGCCACCGCTTCTGTCGAGGTTCTCTGCGGGGGTGCAGAATAACCTGGAATTCGCGCGTCTGTAAATAAGTAAGCATTACTTACTTTCGTGGTCCGGTAGATTGCCAGACGACCCTCGCGGAGTTCGGAACTGTGTGTGCTGTGATATAGCGATCTCAGCTGTGTGATTTTCGCTCTCGCTCTATACTGCTACCCCTCTTTACTACTGTATGTACTAACGCTCTGCCTTTCCTTATCCATCATCGTGAGACTTGCCCTCTCGCCGTTTGAGTGAGTATTTACCGATCTGTTTTGCTGATTAATCCGTATCATCGATTATGACAAGTGTTCCCATGAACTTCTTTCATAAAAAAATACGGAAAGTTGAAATGGAAGTGCGTCCGAAGTATGAAGGTTAGAGGATCGAGGGAGCCAGAAGGCCACAAAAATCTGTAGGGTGCTTTGCAATCTGATGGTGAGGATGATGCCTACGCATTGGGGAATGACAGCGACGGCACTGATGAATTTGAGGACCAAATTGAGACTGATCCGAACAAATTTACAGGTGCTGCAATGAATTAATTCGGTTAGAAGGATTAAAGAAAAGTCTCTAAACTTCACCAATATAAACTAGAAAAGGTTTTGAATAACATTGCTACCTTGCAGTAGAGTACCATTACTATTGTCTGTAGGCTGAGTTTTTGAATTCATGAAAAATAAGGATAGAGAAAGTGTTGGCGTTTTCGAAACGTTTTTATGCAGATCAGCATTTTAGCTTTGGCAAATTTAAATGTTCTAAACCCATCAACATTTGACGTTGATTTATTTCAGAAGTACCATGAGCGGTAGTACCAATTATTCTGAGTCATGGTGAAGTTTTCTGGAGAAATATTTTAATGCAGTTTCGGGGTTAATGGAATCACGAGTACTAACTTATCGAATAAAATGTTAACATTTAAACCTGGTAATATTATATAGTATTATGGTAGGGAATTTTGGTTGATGGGGAAGGTGAGGAAATTGAATATCCATATTTTGAATAACCATACTGGTTAAGGATGATAGGATCAAAGTGTTGGGCGTTTTGTTTTTCAAGGTACTGATCATGATAGTAGCTTAGATAATTTGCACAAAGCCTGCCAAGATCGAGGTTTTCCCAAGAATCTATTTATTAACCACATACTTTCTCGGAATGGAAAAATTGATACCTAGGTTAAAATCGTTGTTCCCCATAATTTACAGCAATAGTTTTTCCAAGGATTTGCAGCCATCCCGTTTCTCGCTAGTGTACAGAAGACCTCCAAATTTACAGACCATGTTGAATATAAAACCCCACCCCAACAATCTGGGTGCCCACCGCCGTAATCGCCCCCGTTGTAAAACATGTCCCCTAATTGATGAATTCCGTTGGCCCATTGTGACCTCCAGCACCCCCAATCCGTATCAAATCTAAACATTTGCCACCTTTACAACTTCAAACCTGGAGCATTAGGTATGCTCCGATTGGTATCAGTTGATTATCTTATGTATTGGATAATGCAAATGTAGTAACTTATAAAGATACGATTGGAATTAAATTCCGCTTTCCTTCTCGAATTTGTTGGGACATCCATATGCAACACATGACAACCATGATTCAATGAGGACTGAAGCTTATTTCTGATGAACTGCGCGCCACTGATAACTCAAAATGAAATTTGAACGAAAATTATAAACAACAGATCCACAAGCCCTGGAAAACAGAACCAGAGGGCCGCCTCCGAGCTACGGAAGACAGCGGGGGAAGCCAGACGTCCGTCTGACCGCTGGGGCCCTTTTCCAACCGTCGTATAGTAGAATTCCATGATTCCTACCCGCCCAGACAGTGTTCCACCCCTTATAATTCGATGGTGGTATGTACCTATAAAACAGTGACTCGAGACATACAAAGATTATCCTAATAGTTCAAGAAAAAAGTAGGCCGATAACAAAGGTACTCCCTCCACTCCGCCACAAAGATATCCCGCTGTCCACCCCCTCCCTCCCCCAACGTCAGCACTGATTGTAGTGGAGGGAGGTTGCAGGAACCAGGTACGTCCTCAGTTCCTTCAGGACGTTACTTCGAAAATTCTCTCATACTGCATAATCGGATTTTTTTTAAACTCTGCCGCAGATTACACATTGGACTACTCGACATATTCCTCATGCTTCATTAAACTCGTTTCAGCTGATTAGTCGTGATGAGTCAACAGACAGACAGACAGGACGTCAAAGGACGGAAAGAGAAGAATAATTGTGATAATAATTGTGCCAACTGCCCCTTCGAATGGCATACAACTGAAAAGGAACACGGAATTCCGTGATCAACAGACGAACCACGATTTCATTAATCAAACCGAATTTTATTCACGATTTTATTGCTATTACAGAGCGATGTTAGTTCTTGAGGGTTTATGTCACGGTGATTGAGGGGAAACTGTAAACTATGCCACCACCCCATCCTTGGAAAAAACTGCTCGATTCCTCACTGATATCACTAACGTAGGTAATTGTTATCGTTTCGGCTAGGTACAGAAAACGTCACGATGTACCTAAAGTGTTGGTTTGTACCTACTTGTATGTTGCTTAAATGAGAACAGTAGGTTGTAGAGATCATTTTCGACTGGTCTCTTGGTAGTCACATTGAGCATATATGCTACTGCATGCTACGTAAATTCTCGTAAATGGTTACCGTACAAGAAGATTTGTGATGAATGCGTACCAGCATCATCGTCCTGCTCGGATTGTCTAGTTAATAATAAACAATTTTTCATTTCCGGTATGTCTTCAGAGGAAACGTTGGAATGGATTTCAAGCGTATTTCCATAGCAGGCTTACTCACAATTCATGAACAGCACAAAACATCAAGTCATCCGAAATCTTCACGCTATCTAGCAATCAGCACTTTGAATGAAGAACAACAATGCCCTCCTTCTGAAATCTTAGTATTTCAGATCCTTTCCCCTTGGTTTAGGCTGTGCTATACTTTTTTCTCTCGAATACTACTTCATCCCGATTTCTGGCAGCTCGCTAAACTCAGCCCTGCTCTTGTTGGAATTCATGGAGCGGAATGTATCATCCACGCTTTGGTAGGCATGAATACTTGACTGTAATTTTCCCATGGTGGGTTTCACCCCGTTTCCTGGAAGGAAAACTCTTGTCCTATTTCCTCCATAGCATATCAAGTTCAGCAATACGTAAGTCAACCAGCCTGTGTAGAAATAATGAGGGCAAGTGAAACGTAGAGGTATTACAGGGCAAACCTATTATTATTGGCCGGCATAATGAATTGCACACAACAACCCTAGGTAATCCGTATGCGGGTTGCGACTATATCACACCCAAAACATCAGTTGGTAGGAGGGATCCTTTTACGTTGGACTGTTGTTTCAAATCACGTCAGTTGCTATTTGTATTCATTCCTTCATTATCATTTTCTTCAAAAATCAACTTTTGTTCGTACAACTATTCGCTAACTTCATAGCATGTACATCCCTATTTAAATAACTTCAGTTATTTCATTAGCTTCATGAATTCATAAATCACAAAAGTCTCTGATCAGTAGGTATGATTCACTGGAATATACCAATTCTGGTATAAACGCTGGTATATAAATTATAATTATTTGTTTGTCCTTTATACCTGTCTAGTATTTTTATTAGGATAAAACCGTAATTCTGATATTTGGATATCGATTGAAATCAAGATATTTAATGTTACTTGCTCTTTGCCACTCACCAAAAGCATCTGTTGAATCAACAAAAATTGTGTAACAATGTGACTCAAGATGTTCGAACTGGTTTTTCGGTTTTAAATAAAACAGAAGGAAATACGTCAAGTATTTACTATTTATTTAAACTATATTAATTTTGTTCCTTAGAGTAGGGAAGGTTTTCAGCTTCTTGGTGTGAGGCTACCTTATCACTTTTCCTTCATTTTCAACTCTTTAACTTCTTCTATTCCAAACAGGTTTCAAGAAGTAAATTTCTTTTCTTAAGATTTAATTTCCTCATTTTTCAGGGGGCATCGCATTTTTCCTCATTCCTGTGCAACGCACGGGTTCTTCATACAGTATCATGAACTGGTTGTCCATCTCGCATTTTCACTGGATACCAACAGTAAAAAAAGTTTGGCATCAGGTATGCGCTTTGTTGTTTAAGATCATGGTTGCATCTGGTACCTACCTATGCAGGATAACCACAAGGAGAACGCTAGTAAAAATAAATTTTGTTAGCAAAACTATACAGAGGTACTAAAAATGTCAAAAATTGAAATTGTCCTTTGGAGTGAAACGCGAATGCGCATAGCGCATATGGTGCAGGAAGTGGTAGTAGAAAATATATGATGATATTAATAATAGGATCAGCTTCTTTTTATTTAGGATCATCTGGTGACCAATCCCGCCACACCTTCACATATTTACCGTGTACTATGTGCCGATTTGTCTGTATTTTGTAAGCATGAGGTTTTCATCTCCCAAAACTAATTCCTAAGTGCTGCCCGAGGGATCAAACAAAACTGAAGGACGGATAAAATGGGTTCACCTATGGACTATTCCTCTTTGTCGGCGAGAGGAACGGGAATAGGAACGCCAAACATTGCAAGGACGTTCGAAGCACAGAAACTGAATTGATTTGAATGGAACCTTGGGAGGCATTCCACCCCCCAACGATAGCCCAAGAGGTACAAGCAGTGCTATCTCTTGGCATCAGCCGGCACTAACTCCGACAGCAACACTTCTCATGTCCTGCCCAACTTCTACCGGGCGGTTCAATACAACTTCCTTCCTCGAATGTACCTTCTCGATACTACTGGTATTGCCAACAGTAAATGTTCTTATCAGGATATGAACAGTAGCCAATTGAAGCCGCCAAGCAAAATTGCTTTTATTGGTGATTTTAGCTATTTTTTCATAGTTAATGTCATCGATAATACTCTAGTTTGTCATTTCTAATGGTACCTATTGATGCATCATGAAGCGTTCCAATGTGTATCCAGCGATTTTCCAATTTTCAGTCTGTATTATCCAATTTGTATTCAATGTGTAATATACCTAACTCCGTTTTTGTTGGGCTAGTTTACTTGTTATTTCACATTTAATGGACAATTAGTTATACTCATGATATGGTACACCTGACATTTTCCATAAAACACCAAATGAAAGCGAGTAGCTACCTGCCCATGGCTTATTTCGATGCCATGTTGCTTATGTACTTAAGTGCCTTCTGCAACTCCATACCTAATAAATTGTTTTGCCTACTTCCTAGTAAACATTTTTTTTACGGGAACGCAACAATTGAAACTTTCATTCACCAATGAACTGCTGAAGCTTACTTTAGAGTATATTAGACGGTAGGAACCTGATTCACTCAGCAAGCACGCACCTATGATTTTTAAAAACGTATGCACATAGCTTTCTCATATTATGGTAATATTTATGACCGAATAGATCAATTAAACGTATGATTAATAGTCAATTCAGCACAAATAATATTGGATCTATCCATAATTTTATCTGCGTTTGTGCGTGCACAGTGGATATATATCAATCATCTGATTATTCCGAAATTAATGTGAGATCATTTGTGAGCTATGCCCTAACTACCCACCGAATTTGAGGAAAATCGGGCCATTTTTTGTGAGAAATGGAGTACGGGAAATTTTACAGATCATTGGGCTTGAGGTTTGGGCGCAGTGGTTTGGTGCCAGCTACTCACCAAATTTGAGCAAACTGGTGCCTTTGGTACTCTTTATAGGGCGAAATGATAACTCCGATTTGGTTTGTGCATGCGCAGTGTGTATACCGATCATCCCATCGCAACGAAATTCATGGAAGACCATCTGGAAGCCACATCCCAACAACCCACCGAATTTGTTCCATTGGTTCGTGGGAAATTGATATCCTCGGACTTGCTCCTTGCGCATGCGCACTAGCTTCACCAGTTATCCTATCGTGATAGAATTCATAGAGGACCATCTAGGAACTACACACCAACTAGGTACCTTCCATAAAATGCTAGTGGAAGTTTTGATTTTGGAGACAAACAATTTTTTTCCTCCCAAAAGTGATACAGTAGATGTCGCTTATAGTGATCGAACTGGGACTGACTGGAAACAATAACTATGCGCGACCAATCTCTATAAGCGACTTCTGCTGTACATACCTTGTGGTGATTTTAGCCGTTTTTTACCATTACTGGCGAATTGTGACCCTCAAAATTGACCTAGGTACTTTTGATTAATTATTTTTTGAGAAAATTTTTATTAAAATCTATAAAGTTATCTTCTGTTTCGGGTCATCAATTAATACCACTTTTGGTGAGATTTCAGCCATTTTTACATATTTTGTCGACTTCTGAACCCCAAAAATTCAAAAACTGATATGAATTGTGACCCCCCCCCCCCCCCTCCCCGTAATGTTCCTACTTTGGATTAACTATTTTGCATAGGACATTTTTCTCAACCTATAAAGTTATCTTCTGTTTCGGGTCATCATTCACCACCACATTTGGTGAATATAATACCAATTTTGGAGAATTCAGTCATTTTTTAACTAGTTTGTCGACTTTTGACCACCGAAAACTCAAAAACTGATGACTATAACCGTCCTTTTGATCACTATAACAGGCCAATTCCCTGTGTGTTTACATACAGCCGATCGGAACCTGACTTTTTCTATCCTTATAGTATATCCGACTTAGTCCTTTAACCGCCTTTCTACTAAGCGACTGCTGCAACTGTAATGAAGTTTCCACTACTTGGGAGGCTCGGAAGCAAAATTTCGTCACCTGTACTGAATACCTAGTAGGTATTGATAATATAACTAAAGAAATTATAAGGAGTAAACTCCACCCCCCCCCCCCCCCCCCCCAAGTAATTTATGAACCACTAGGCCTAATAATAGAACAAACATCTTTCCATTAGTAAATAATGTAATTATATGTGCGTAGTTCTTCAAAGTTCCCCACGTTTATCACAAAATCCATGAATAGAGCAAAACTTAGTAGGTTGCAACTGCAGTGCGAAGCGACAGACGGTTGGAAACTCCAATTAGATTACTATTTAATGGAGCGGGCAATGAGGCAGATTCAGTTACCCGTCTTCAGTAGTAAGGGACGATGCTCATTACTCATTATAGTCATATCAGCGATTTTCATTGAGTGATGTCTACATGAACTAGTTCGACGGCTAGTTAACAATCAGTAGAATACAGAATACAGCATAGAATAAGCCGATCATCTTGAATTTCAGCACAATTTTTCCCGTTTCAGGACTGCGTTTTTACGAAAAACGCAGATACTACCCATTACCTTATTCCTCGTAGCTAATATATATTAAATCTTGATGAAAGATTAGCCCTATACATGCTGAATTCAGGAGAGCAGAAGGTGGCAGGCCTACTGAATTCGCCATACGCATTTGATCAAAATCCAAAAGTTGCCGCCTGTCTGCAATTATGCGCGAACGTGAAATGTCTATTTGCCCAGTAAGTAGGTAATCCCCCGGGATCACAGCGATGATTTTGGTAAATGTTTACCGAGTAAAATGGTTAGGCCAAAAATATTAAATTTTTGATGGTGTTCAGATCAATAGCAGTAATATATGCGCATGCACGACCCTATTGATTGCCCAATTCGATCAAAAAATCCCCCCCCCCCCCCCCCCCCCAACCACTACAGCAGAAAGAAAAAGGAAAATATTGGGAATTAGGAAGAAAGGAAAGTGACCGCCTGTGTTTTTGTTGAAATAGACAATATTTGTGTTGAGCTGTTCCACATACATTCTAACCCCCCCTCAAAATTTGGTGGTTCACGTTTCAAGGTATGGAGAATCTTAAAATGCAATGAAAAAATTTCTGTATGTTTGCCGTACGCCATACTGACAACTTTTCTTAGTTGCCATGAAAACAAATTGATGAAATTCGGGTTATAGGTTCCGTTCGGGGTCTTGTTTGTCCTCGAAGCTCGGCGTTACTGTCAGTCACCTGTAAGGGGTTAAAAATAGGGGCTGAAATTGTCAGAACGCCGTAGCTCGAAAACTTTCTTTAAAAGGGTATGGTTAAAGAGGTATGGTTTTGTTACGTTTTTAATTTTGTCTTGAGCTAAACAATATTTTGAGACCACCCGGAGCATTGTACGTCCAGCCGTTCTTGTGCACCAAAAACCTTCGTCAACACGATCGTCAATCAAACGGTAAAAATCCGGCCCGGATATCACCGCTAGGGAGCACCTGATTATAATCAGGGATGGCTGTATGAAGTCGAGTTGAGTTGTTCTGCGATATTATTTCATTTGATAAGTGATGAGGGTGGTGGTGGTGGTGTGGTGAGTGTGATATTGGTAGGTACCTCTGAAACTTGAACAAACGTTGAAGTATTATTGATGGGTAAATTATTACACAATGATAAATTATTACACAACGCAAATTATTACACAAAGGTAAATTATTACACAACGGTAAATTATTACACAACGGTTCATCTACCAAGAAGGGGCTGGATTTTGTTGATCGATACTTTTGATACTTGAACAACTGTTGAGGTACCTATTATTGATGGGCAAGTTATTGCACAACGGTTCATTATACTTGACCACGAGGGTAGGTACTGACCGCAGAAAACAGTGATCTACGCAGAAGGGGCATCTATTTCACTCCACATCAACAATTTTCCTACAGAACTACATTATTTGCGTTTCTTTTTGCCATTTTAGTTACTGTTTGTCATCGACAGAATTATTTTAGCAACATTCAACTCGTGATTTAGGTAGGTACCTAGTAACGAGTACGGGGTTAGGTACTAACCTACGGAGGGTCTGCGATCTACATCGTATGTATAGAATACCTAGTACATATTATATTATATAGACGGGTGATCTATACAGAGAGCTGTGATCTGTAACAGAAGGGAATTATGTACTAAATAATAAACCGTTATGCAGGGATTTGCAACGCTTTTAGACCGAACATGAAGCCTACACGTGATACGGCGGACAGCGTACGGCGTACGGCGGACGGACATTGCATTTTTGGAATCTACGCACCTTGAAACGTAAAAGAAAAAATGTTGAGGGGGTGTTATAAACATTTTTTGCTGAGCGATTACATAGGTGTGTTATTCACAGAATAATAAACCAAATGGGTTAAAATAGAGTTTTTCGAGGTTTTTTTCTTGAGGCTTTAGTGAACATGAGCTTGTGAGGTATCGTTTTCCATGTTTTTAAACTGATCTCGATCTAAAGAATTTTTTGAGTCACTCCCTTCCGCCCACCCTCTCGTTTGAACCGAAAAGCTTCGTCGACTCGATCGCTAATAGAACAGTATAAATCCGGCCCAGATATTATTGCTAGGGAACACCTGATTATAATCACGGATGGCTGTATGAAATCGAGTTGGTTGTTCCGTAAAATTATTTAATTTGATGAATGATGGATCTTTTGGATTCTATTGATAGCCACTTTTTGTAACTTGAACAAACGTTAAGTTTCATGAATAACAACAAATAATGGGTGATGGAATGATTGAATTCCGCGTATTTTTATTACACTGTAATTCCATGGCTAGCTCCAGTACTCGATGTAGGGCTTTCCTGTGGTGGAGGGGGGGGGGGGAGCACGAGGGTAGGTACTGACCACAGAAAACAGTGGTGGATCTATGCAGAACGGGAATATATATAGGTAAATAACAAACCGTTGTGTAATAATTTGCAGCGTTTTTTAAGTATTTCCTTTCTTCACCTAAGTACCTTTTACCTATATTTGTTTTGATACTTGTTCTGAATCATGGGGGGGTGAGTGGTATTCTGCTGGTGTTTCATTTTCACCATCAACACCACTTTTTATGACATGGGTTGGGGGGAGGGAGGAACTTGGGCGTGCGCAAACAACTCACCTCAACTTGGAAACTATCTCAATTGGATGAATGGTATACGAACGCACACGGGACAAAGAAAGAATGAAACTCTTCAGAGAGCCACTATTGTAGTATATGTATCTCGTGCATATCCCTTGTCATCCTGTACAACGCATGGTCAATTAAAGAGGTCAGTACATAATAATTGCTGATACTACTGAGGAAAACTGAATCGTTTCAGAATTCAGAAGTTGGGACACGACGTCAACGAACTCCGTAATGTAGGTACACTTAAAAATAATATCGTATTCTTACCGCTGTCCCCTCGTTCAAAGGCAGGTCTTTTCAAACAGTTGCCTGTTCCACCAACAGCAGGTTCAAACTTTCGAACTTTCGTACAGGTAAGCAGCTCAAGAGGTCATTGCATCGCATTCCTGTCAAACTTTTCCTCGTTCAACACTAATCAGAAAGGATTAGAAAGGTCCCCGGAGTCCATATTTCAACTCTATTCACGAGTCCTACCCGAGGAAGTTTTGGTCTACTCGCCAGTCGTTCAAAGGTTTGCACTCAGCACACATTGATTTGCATTGATAATTATGGATACCTAAGCCTCATCTCTTGTGCCATCGTGTATGATCGATTTGATTTAAAGTTTCTTTCCACTAACTTTTCATTAACAAGTATACAATGATTGCAATCGGTAGCGTTCTCATCACGATTTACTGCATTTTGCGAGTGACATCCACATACGTACTTCAACCTGGTGAGTAAATTTTCATATGAGCATACCTAGTTTTGTCCGTGTGTTGCCCATAGATCTACTTACATTAACCGTATTCTCGCTGTTCTTGTCATCCTGACGGCATTATACTATTTTAGCACCACATAAAAAAAAACCGAAGTGTTATTCACTTAACTATGGCACAGTACCTACCTACCAACCATCAAAATTTGTTGATATTTTCTCCATCTTCATCAACACATCCATCTGCACATTTTCGTACGTATTAACGCGATCGACGTTATGCCTGAGTCTACGCATGTGCAATCATGAAATCGTAGTAGAGCCAATTTGGTATCACGAGAAGACGCGCTAAAAATTACTGCACTCCCTTTTCGCACTCCCTCTGGTTCCGGCCGCCAGCCGCCACTGGCTTCTGTGTGAAACCAAATTTATATCGATGCTAAGGCTGCTATTTTCAACTGATTAACATAGTAATTTTGTAATTAATACAATTCAGCGACTAGTTTTACAGCGATACTCGGGAATTGCCGTTGTCAGAAGGGGGACACCTAGTGAAATTGTTCAATTCACAACGTTCTTCATTGCTTTGGACTCATATCAGCCTGGATCAGGAAGTCAAAACGCATCTTACCCTTTATTCCTAACTTAGTGTGTACACCATAATGCTTTCCATAATGCTTTATGGAAAAGATAGGAAAACATACCTATGCGCTCTGTATTGGACAGGCCGCACTTTTTACTTTCAGTTGTCATAATTCGTTCTTCTTCTATTAAGTAACTTATCTTTATGTTGAGTTACATATACGACTCCAGGCACGTAGAATTTCAATATTAATGCAGGTACGGAGTGTAATCGGGGAATAAGTTCAGAGCTTTGTCCGATTTACGACTTTTACGTACCTCTTGTTTTAGCCATGAGTGTATGAGTCATATCGCTTTTGTTCTCGTTATTTTTATACTCATAGCTTTTAGAAGTGTAGGTACACTAGTGGTGGGGGGTTGCGATATCCAGGCTATAATTTTCTAAGAATTTTTATGATTGTTCAGGCCGCATTTATTTTTCAGGGTTGATGATTATTAGTTCCCCTTAAACCTCTACCTATGCCATCCAATTGAATTTTGAGAGTAAATGCTGAAAACATAAAATAGTCTAGTGGTAGTCTAAATTGTTATTACTTTGTATTCTTCCAATTGACGTAGAAAAAATCCATCATTAATTTAGAAGATTGGTAGATAGAACTGGAACTTGTTCTACATTTTCTTGGGTGTTGAATAAGAAGTGCCAGTGTATTTGCAATTGGCCAACGGCTGAGAATCCGGTCCCTGAAATTCCCCCTCCCGTTCCGATTTTCGGAATTCCGATTATAATATATTTCAAGTTGGAATACCTACGACATATTACCCGAGTTTCAATTAATTCTGTTGAGTCTTTCAGCCGTGATGAGCGAACAAACATAAGGACAGACAGAGGAAATCTGAGATAAAATTGAATCCAAATATTAAAAAAATATATGAAACAGAAATTCCTTGATTCCGATTGATATGTAGACAGATAAGTCTAGGGTAGCTCAAATAGATGGTTGCGTAAGGCTGAATAACTGACCATTACTGAATCAGTGGTGGTACTAGTAATACTACAACTACCTTTGGGGGTAGCCAAAATTGATTGTTGCGTAAGGTTTTTTCATGGCTGTTTATGACAAAATTATTCATCTAGGCCCACATTTGACATTTACTGGATCATCACTAGGCTATATATTATATACTACCATGTACCAGCACTAGGTGTTTTTCCTCCATCTTGTTGGATCGATAAATCACCGCGCAAATCTTCGCTTATTCTATTTTATAACCCAGAACTCGCCTTGTGGAGGTGGCAGCACTGCGAGTTCCACCCGGCTCATCCCAACCACCCGACCAAACATAGGAACAGGAATAACGACATGATAAAAAAAGCCTGCTAATTCAATTAGGCAGTATGTTAGCTTCCTCACTTGATCACATGAACGTATAAAATGGTTGGGTAGGCTTGTTTTGATACGGAACCATCTGTGATCCAACCCACGTGCACCCTCAAAATTTCAGCTCTGTACGACTATCCAATGAAACCCATATGAAACTATCAAAGTATTATTCCTGATCGACCATCCATATCTGAACTCATTTCAGCGATATATAAGGTAGTTATGGGCGTTTCAAGTATTTCATGTTTGCGCATGCGCGGACGAAATGACTTCCATGATTTTGGATCTGGACTATTTGCGATACAACCTGCGTGCACCCTCAAAATTTCAGCTCTCTACAACTATTTTTCGTGTAGTTAGAAGCTTTACAAGGTAAAGGTCAACTTTCACGCTCGCGCATACAATACGATTCTGATGAAATTCATGGGGAACTATCAAAGTGTTATTCCTGACTGACCCTGCGAATTTGAACTCATGTCAACTATATTTAAGGTATTTATGAGCGTTTCAAGTATTTCACGTTAGCGCATGCTCATACGAAAGTTACTGTACGTTTTCAGTGATATTTGTATGGGACCATCTGTGACCCAACCCGCACCCTACTCTCCAAATTTCAGTCGATTTCGACCATTATTTTGGGTAGTTATGGGCGTTACAAGGAATTACCACACAGACAGACAGACCCGGAACCAAAATTGTTCCTTGATGTCTGAAACGTATATATATATATATATATAAGATTCAATGTGAGATTGAAATACTTGCTTTTGAAAACACGGAACATTGTAAATTCGTAAAGGTTAACATTGAAGACAATTGGATTGAACGAATTCCAGAATCAAACCAACATTTAGCCGTTTTCCCATTTGGTGACAAAATTGAAGTTAATAGTCACTGAAATATTAGAATTAAAAGGAATATTTCTGATTTCGGGGAGTGATAATGAAGTGTTGTACAGAGGACAACCCCTTCACTCCGAGAGTACCCAAATCATTAGGCCACCCAAAATTGCTCACTAATTCAAATTTCGAAATTAAAGATTCTCAAATGGCAAATGTTTCTCTCACATTAAAGGAACTAAATTTTAGAACTGTAAAACTCAACCGAATAGAACATCTAGAACCGCTGAACTTAACCAAATACTTTGTACCAAATTTCTGGACCCTAACTCTATGTCTAATTATAATTGCGTTTATTTTGTACACTACAATTATGAATTGTAAACATGAGAGAAACTAACAGTGACACAAACCTAAAAGTTTGATGTCCAGCTATTATTTCATTTTATACTTTCAAAAATTTAGCTACTCCCAAATTTTCATCTTAAGGAGGGAGGAGTTATATACGCTTTGATCGTGTGAATTAAAATAATAAAATGCTGCCGTCAGCAGCTTGCCCCTCTCTCGAGTCTCACCTCGCCTCTGACATCCCCAGGCTCTGTGCAGTCTCTTGTCGTACCTGATCCAGTTAGTTAGTTGTCTCTCGTGAAATATATTAAATCTGTGAAGTTTATAAGTTGTAATAGTCAAAATATCCTTGTCACTAAGTAAAACCGACTTCAAAAAGAAGCTGTAAAGCTATACAAAAAGTAGATAAAAAAAGAGTAAAAAAGCTGAACAAACCTAATTTATTAAAAGCCGATACTACAAAATTCTTTAATTCAACGCCAAATTTTAACTAGAACGTATTAAAAAAAACAAAAAAGCCCAGGGATACAATTGATGAATATAAAGCCCCGTATTATACAACAAGTTGAGGAATTATAATATACTTTCTTGGAGCACGTATTATGTATTCAATGCTTCCACTGAATTACTTCCCTGGCATGGCAGATTAAATTCATTTAGTACGTATCATACTTCACAGCGGGTACAACGTTTTACTATGCTTAAACACATAGCCACATACCGGCTGATATTGCATTCAATTTTCACTCTAGCTACTTATCTATATATGGAATTACCTACTATCGATAAAGTAACTATATCATTCGCTATTGTTATAATGTTATGTGCCAATGTCTGTTTCACACAATTGCTTGTATAATCGTATAATAGACTTCAGTAATTTATTATTACCTAATAAATATACATTAATATTAGATTACTGCATTCGCTAAAAATATATTTGCAAAGTGTGTATATAACCAGTAACTTCAGGATTTATTATCTACTATAATATGTACATCGTTTTAGTCCAAATTTGGCGCCGACTTGAAATTTTTTGGTTTATCGCTTTGAATAAAGAATAAATTACATTTGTACAGCATTAAAATTATTTTTTATTTTTTATACAGCTTTTTTCTAAGCCTGGTTTTTAAATTCATTTTATAACATACAGATAGCATTCTGGTGCTCTTGCAACACTGGAATCAAACTGTTCATGAGTAAACCTGTGCCTTCGTAAGTCATCGCGAATACGAATCATGATGCCACTCACATTAACGTTTTAACTGAAATAAATTTTGATTTCAGGTGTCCCTAGAATTCTGTTTCGGCAACAAACAGCCCCGGGACAGGAAAGGATCATCAATGCAAACCCAGACAGTGCTCACTCAGTGGAAGACGAAGAAAGGTGATATTTTTTATTTTGCTTGCATTTTTTATTTTGCTTGCATACCTACCAGCTTAAGACCATTGTCTACTAATACGAAATGAACATGGATGAATCATTATTTGAAGTCAGGAGAGAATCTAATGAGGACTCCCGCTCGCTGGTTGTGTTTTTAGATGAATGTTTTTAGACAATATATAATGTATTTAGCGCCTGGTAACCTGGAATGTGTATGGAATAAAGTACTTTGACCCATTGGAATATTTTGATGATGTAGTTACCGGTCGGAATCTACATTCAGACGTGCATGCTGACAATAAAAGTTACAGTAGCTGCAGATCTGCAAAGATAAATTAGGGTAGCTATAGGCGGTGGCCAAGCGAGTTGGCGCTCAGTCACATGTTGAGTGGAAGCGGGATATCGGCAACAGTGGCGTAGCTAGGACCACCTACCAGGGGTAGCGCACACTATGCCTTCCTAGATATCATAAACTTGCACACCATGCGTCCAGTGATTATACACTCACCCCATAAGATTTCTACGTGATTAAAAAGCTTCCGGCGCCGGCGGTTAGAAAAGATACTGAACAAACCATACGACTCGCTGTTCATGTGCTTACTAGCTGTTCTTGTAGGAGTCGGCAAGCTGGAAAAACCGCCGTTGGTCCAGCCAGATTTATATCTAGCTGAGAAGTAAAGAAGGCAAGGAAAACAGAGCAACTTATTCCTAAAAAAGATAACCTGATAACCACTAGTATCGTGCAAAATTATATATTTAAATGTCGAGTTTACTCACGACCTCTCTCTTTGGTAGCCATCTGAAGACCCGACAGCGGTCATGTGGACCTTGTTCAATAGCACTTTTAACCGACTTCAGAAAAAAGAGGAAATTTTCAATTCGTCTGGTTTTTTTTAACGTTTGTCCGGTGATTTCCGAAACTACTGGACTGATTTCGATTAATCTTTTTTCAAATGGAACAGGATCATCCGCCAGTGGTCCCATGCTAGGTTTTCAAGTAAAAAAAGCAGTAGGACCTGCACTAGGCCAGTTATACCCTTTGTTATACTTTCTAGTGCTTTGACAGACGTACGATTTGACGACGGAAAACAGCATACAAAAGACTGTGGATGTCCCAGTGAGTATCAGTACTTTTGTTAACTATCGTTGTCATTAAGTTCTCGAAGCGTTAACACCGTCTCCGCGTTCGTTTGTTTGTCATCGTTTCCGTCCTCTTTTGTTTGTATTTTTCCCGGCGCTCTCTCTCCTGCTCTTTTTCGCTCCAACGGTATGGGCGCTTATCGGTTATTAATCGGAATTGGTTGAGTGCAAAGGCCCCGGAGACAAGGGCTCCAAATGTTTTCTTCTTCTTACCGATCCCACGGACATTTAGATGGACTGCGCTAAATGCTCGAGGGAATTATTTTCCCCCAAGAAAACTGCTACATGTTCTCAGTGCAAATTGTCGTTCCATCCTTCATGCACTCGTGTTCGTATGGTTGAAAACTACAGGATGAAAAGGAAGGAGGACAAGGAGAGGTGGAGGCTGACACTTGTAATGATCGTTGGAAGACCGATGTCGGCGGTGATACGTCAGGGGTAGAGAGCGGTTCGGTGGGGTCTGACGGTGGAGAGGTTGAGCAGGGGCTCATGAGTAAAATCAGTAGGAAACTCGATGTACTGTCGCCTCTAGTCGGAGATATATGAAGGATCTTAAGGCATCCGTTGGTTATATAAGCTCACAGTTTGACAAGTTCGTGGAGGATGTGTCGCAAATGAAAGCTACCGTGGCCGAGCTATCGAGGGGAAATACTGAGCTAAAGCAGGTTGTCAGTGAGCTCAGACAAAAAGTATACTTTCTAGAGCAGATCTCCCGAGATTTCAACGTCAAAAGGCATGGGGTTCCTGAGACGCCTAACGTCGAATGTGTTGCAATAGTTAAACAAGCATTGCAGGTAATTAAAGTTAACTGTGATCCTATCAGCGCTGCGTTCCCAGCTGGTCCGTCCGGTAAGGCTCGTCCCCGTAGTATCGTTGCTGTGCTCCACTCAACGGTCGCGCGGGACTACATCATTCGTGCTGCTAGAGCAGATAAAAGTCTCACTGTGCAAAATCTGCACAAGAAGTGGCCCAGTGACTGAGTTGATATAAACGAGAACATTACATCCTGCCGCGGAGAGCTGCTGCGTCGCACCAAGGCTAAGGACAAAGAACGAGGTATCAAATATGTCTGGGTGAAAAAGTCCGTCCTGCATGTTCGGAAAGCTGATGGCGAGCGAGTCAAAACTGCCAGGTCGTTCGACGACGTGGATCACCAGTAACGGGCGTCATTCCTCCGATATGTAAATGATCATCGCCGTTTAATTTGAATTAACCTATCCAATGATGTCACAGACATTAACTCTTCCCCCAAGTACTTACCTCTAAACGGTAAAATGTACGATTCTTTGAAGATTTTTTATGAAAGTTTATCTTATTCTAATAATTGTCTACTCCTACACATGAACATTAGAAGTTTCACGAAGAATTTCAGTGAATTTTGTATCTGGCTTCACGCCCAGCAGGTTAGGCCGGATTTTATTGCTCTCACGGAGGTGAGGAGTGATAGCTGCGGCACTTCGACCAATATTCCTGGTTATAATGTCTACATGTCCAACCAACGATGGGGTGATTTTCTATGGGACCGACCGTCTTAAGGCTAAAGGGGACGACAAGTGTGCGAGAGTGACAGATACGTCAAGAAAAGAGAGAGACAGAAACAGTATCAGTTTTCCTAAATTATCTCAGCAACCAGTCGGGTGATTTTCAATCTTTAAAATTATTTGGTATTATTCCAGTGTATCTCAGGTCACTACCATTGCAGTTTGGTCATATGCTGTTTATTTTTACATAAAACATAAAATACATAATTGGGGTGAATTTCAAATAGTCAAACTACCAGCTGATTTGAATATTTTTTGCCTAAAACGGATACAAGGCATATTTTACCAGATGTTCTATAAATGTGGAATCCATCAGAATTCAGAAATAATGAGAAGCAGTGACGGAAACAGACAAATGAAATGGGGAATAACGCTCGCGGGAATTTGGGGCGCAAGGCCACGCTAAACGAGTGACAGTCACTGAAGGTGAATGACCTTCAGGCGTAACCATAGAAACCCCCCTAGAAAAATGCAAAAATTTTTGTTTGGACAAAGAGGGCAATTCGTCAAGAAAAAACTATTACTTCTTCAAAATTCAGGGCCAGCTTGAAATCGCAGATCGCGAATAGGTACTGTGGTTTCACTGTGTGGGAACCTAAATTCAAAAAAGTTTTGACTATTAGAAGGGATCGACATTTATGGACTGAAACCATGCTGTCAAAGCTGCGCGTGTTCTTTGTTGCATTATTTGTATTGCCAGAACTTGTCGATCCAAGGAAATGCCGATCTATGCCGTTGAGGGATAGCCGAGAAGAAAAGGAGAAAATTACCTCACCGAGATGGCCTATGAATAAACCTGATTCATTCATTATCATTCACTTCTTATAATTTCATTCCTTATCGCTCAACTGGCCAAAAGAGAGTGGCAATCTGGTTTATTTATTTTTTATTTATTAAACGGGCAAGCCCAATTACATTTTCAAACATTATGTCAAGTATGTTTGTCCGATGACTTTGAAGGTATGAAGTATGAAGGTCAAAAGTTGTATGAAGATCAAAAAAGTAAGTGCATCAAATTTTGAAAAAATAATACCAAAATGATTGAGCAATTTACAATTATATAATCTATGCACAATTACATTAAATTTTGTTCACTACCTACGTATAAATGAAGGGAGAAGTTTGGTAAGTAAACCGTTGCGTAAAAATTTGAAGCATCTACTAACCGTAACAAGTCTCCATAGCGGATTTTCTTGGTTATCCATGAAACATTATAGCCAAAAAGCTACTTTAATGTTGTTGCTTAGATGTCTAGTTTCTAAATGGGTACCTACATCCCAACTGTAATCAGCAAGTGTGTGAAAATCCACAGGTGTTGGCGCACTTTCCTAATTCACCTGCTATTTTCATATCCAATATATACATTATATAGGCATAAAACTGAAAAATGAATGAATACAACGTTTACAAACTTCCAGTGACGCAGTTTAACTTAATGGGCGAATTTTCCAAGAACCAATTTCAACTATTTCTCAATTTTTTAAACCTTTTAGAGATTTTTGAACTACAAATTTTGGTTTATTATTTTCAATAATGAACCATTGGAATCGAGCATGAAAAAAAAAATTCTTACCCCCCTCAAAATTTGATAGTTTACGTTTCAAGGTATGTAGAATCCGAAAATGCAATAAAAATATTTCTGTTTGTCCTCCATACGCCGCACTGACCACTTTTCGTAGCTACCATGAATCAAAATTGATGAAATTCTGGTTATAGGTTCCGTTCGGGGTCTAGTTGGTCCTCGAAGCTCGACGTTACTGTCAGTCATGTCTAAGGGGTTCTAAATAGGGGTTAAAATTTTCAGAACGCCTATACCTTTTTTTACGTGAATTTTTTACGGTTTTAAATAGTTCTTGAACTTACGAGTTTTTTAAGACCACCCGGAGCACATCATACGTCCAGCCGTTCACAGTAAGGACCCGAAGTTTGCACCGACAGGCATTTTCGACAGCAGGGTGAATGAAATTGTATACATTTAGCCCAAATCTCGTCACCAGAGACGCGCTTACAATCGGAAATTGGCCCGAGATAAAATCATTGCTAGGGCCCACCTGATTATATTTACGGAGAATGAAGTCGAGTTGGTTGTTCTACTACTCCGTAGGTACTAACCTACGGAGGGTGTGCGATTTATATCATATGTATAGAATAGTAGGTACATAGGTATAGGTATTATATAGAGGGTTATCTATACGGAGAGCTGTGATCTGTAACAATGGTAAATTATTACACAACGGTAAATTATTGCATAGCGGTAAACAATTGAAGCCCCCCCGGACAATATTGGATACAATATCCTTGATTATATTCCTTGATTATAATCGAATTGTCTAAATTGGCGTGGTGCGCACTGGCATGGTCCGCAATAGTTCAATCAATCGTTTTCTTTTGTTTTTTCAATAAATTCATTATGACTGGCCTAGGCCTTTCCAATCACATGGGATTTCGCGTTGTGGCGCCGGCTTTTGTTTCTGTCCCAACCTCATCCGCCATTTCCAGTGTATTTTCACTCCACACCAACAGTTTCCCTTCATCACTTCATTATTTGCGTTTATTTTTGCCATTTTAGTTACTGTTTGTCATCGACAGAATTTTTTTAGCAACATTTAACTCGTGATTTGGTAGGTACCGTATATGAGTACTAAGAGTTTTCATATACAGTTTTTATCCATTACATATACTCCTGAAAAATGATTAGATCACGTTTATAATGAGAATGTCTCATTACTAGTAGTACTCTTTTGAACTAAATTTCACAAATTTTGAGCTTCAGTGCAATCCATGGAAGTAGGAATATAATCTTGATACGCGAACATTTAGGTAGTACCTAGGTGGTACCTAAGCTGTTCATTGCCAACGTTTAGGTAATTTGCCGCCAACTTTGCTTCCCCTGTCACTTTCTTTAGGAAGCTAGCTGGTTTTCTCTTTGAAGGGTTGACGGAATGCTACCTAGAGGGTTGAGAAGAGCGGGAGGGAAAGGTTGCGTACCAAACAACAGTAATGAGCTGGTTTTATTCGTCGGAATTTTTAGGTGAATTATTACTGTGAGCCCTGTGGGAAGGAGAGAAGGCAGTCAATGGTCTTCAGTTCAATCCTCTCCTCCCAGGATGGATGCCCTATTCCAACCGCGCCGAGCCAATCGACGTTGAGCCAGTCAGTTACTGGATTAAGAGGGGACAATGATAATGTAAGCAAACATGATCCGTACTCTGCATTGTTACAGATCATGGAAGAGATATGAGAAGACGTCAGGCGATCCATTGCTCCAGTTTTGAACGAAGTTCAGCAGTTAAAGGAGGAAATGGGGGATTTCTACAACAATCTAAATAAGTATTCAGACAACACTGTAGAAAACAACACCGCGGTTAAAACACTCGGATCGGATATTGCTAAAGTAAATAGTGACATGGAAACCCTCGTGGAACAGCAAACAGCTCAAGTCGTAAAGATTCGAGACATTCGAATACCAGACTAAAAACGCCTTGGAGCAGTTGAAAAAAAAAAGAAAAGCGCGTTGAAATCTCTGGAATTCCACAGCCGGCGAATAAAGTAATGTCCGACACATTTGACAGAATTTGGATCGCTCTCGGATGAATTGGAGCATACATAAGCAAATATAGATTTCGTCCAGCGTCGCTTGGCGATCAACCGGGGATCATTGTTGTAGAGTTTTTACGCAAATGAGATAAAAAAGCTTTGTTTACGGCCGTGCAGTCATTGAATACGCCTCTAACGACAAGATCAATATAGGTGAATTGTCGGAGATGCGACTCCCTTCTACCAACCTATGTAACTCCTTCAATTGGCCAGAGAGCTTAAAAAGCAGTTGAAATACAGATTTGTTTGGGTAAAGGGCTGGAAAATATTCATCAGAAGGCTGATAGAGAATTTAAGGTGACACCAACGGATACACTTCTTGACCTGCAAAAACAGTCATCGCGTCAACAATGAACTAACTCCTGATCGTCTTCCCCGTATCAATGATGTTAATGGCCTTACGAGAATTTCTATGTTATTTTGAATTTTGTATGTAAACTATCATGACATCAATTAATGATCATTTAAAACAAATCTGCATTTATAGCAAAAATAATATAATAGAAGAAGAAGCCCTAAGAATAAGAATAGCCCATGTTAATGCCGAAAGGTTCCATTCCGAAAGGTTTATTCCATCTCATTGGTCTGAATTCTATGAAATGTTCAATGGTAATGTAATCGACATAATAGCAGTTCCGGAAACCTTCTTCAAACCTTCACTAAACTCATCTTCTTTCACCCTGCCAAATTTTGCCTTATTTTGAATGACTGGAACTGGAAAAGACGGGGGAGTGGTTGCTCTTTTCATTACGAACGATTTGAGCTTTCGGTTTTCGGAAAGTCCGCACCATAGTTGCAGGTGAACATGTTTGCTGAAATTACCCCCAAAAATAGAAAAATTATAGTTGGAGCCGTATTTCTCCCACCTAAGGCTAGTGGTTGGATAAATTATTTGCTTCACTGTCAAAATTATTACCCATTTCCAACGATATTATCATGCTTGGCGATTTTAATGCGAATATGGCAAGTGTTGGGCGTGTAAGTTTCAGCGGGGACAGCCATTATCGCACGTACTTATTACAAAAATTTTGAATATTTTTCCTTACAGCCAACTCACCTTACCAATGTCTCGGCAACGCTAATAGATCCATAACTATTAATAAAATCCATATTTGGCCATTTAGGTGCTCCTGGACTATCGAGACATGACAGTCTATGCATTACAAGTATTAGACGGCAGAAAACTAGAAAACAAGTGATTTACGGTATAGATAAATCTCTTTTTGGTAAGGAAATTTTTCTCGAGGAAGCAAAGAAATTGACTGTTTACCGGTACATGAATCCTCTGATGTGAACTCAAAAGTAGGTGTTTTTAATTCTCTGGTCTTACGTTTATATAACAGAATGTGACCTTATAAGAGAAAACGTTTCTACCAGACCGCAGCCCCTTAAATAAATGATGAAGTGCGTAGCTTTATGAAGGAGGGGGATAGTTTGTGGAAGAAGGTTATTAAGAATACTAGCGATAATGTGTTGAGGGCTGAGTATAATAAAGTTAGGAACAAAGCCAAGCAGAGGAAAATAATGCACGAAACAGACATTATTCAAATTTATTTTCCTCGACGCCCTAGAGTTCTAAACATAATGATGTGGAAAATCATAAAATCGTTCGGCATCGGCAAGGTAAAATCATCTGCTGATGATTTGCAAGTGTCGTTGGACGAAATTAATAAATTGTTTTATGATGATGAAAGCCTGATGATAGACGTCCCATAGTTGAAAATACATTCGCTCACATTCATCCTGTTATTCGCGTTCAACATTACAACCGAAAATGAAGTTGCTGCGTCGATGAACAAGATTTCATCTACTTGCACCGGGATTGATGAAATATCCATAGATGTTCTGAAAGCAATTCAATTCGTCATTATTACCGTTCTGTGCCACATCTATAATTTCTCTCTTTTTACTGCTACCTTCCCAACACTGTGGGAAGATGCTTAAGTTTTGCCGCTGCCAAAGGTTTCGTCCCCTAGCCGACCAAAAGATTGACGTGCGATAAGCAAATTATGCGCGGCTCGTAAAATTCTGTAAATCATTTTTCAAAACTTGTTAATACGGGGAATATCGCTTCTTAATTTTCCCCAATGGCCTACTTGTTAATATTGATAAATCCTCTCTTTCGAACTATCCTACAAAATACTACCTATGATGTTACCTGTTCATAATAAGTAGTATTTTGTAGGATAGTTCGAAAGAGAGGATTTAATATAAAATAAATCGTAATTGTGGCTGAATTTATAGGAATCGGGGAATGTTATTTTTCTTTTTCGTTCAAAGCTATTTGAATGCAATCCAACAAATTTTTCCCCCCATCTGTCAGCCTGCTCATTTATGTACAGTTACACGAACCATTCGAAATTGATAGACCGTGAGTAATTATATGGGGCATTGGATTCCGTCGCGTAGCCTTATTAACAAACACTAACATTAATCCCTGCCTAATCCAGGCGGCTTATGACTGTGTGGATTCCGTCCCGAGAGCAGTTAGGACAGTTGTCAACATTGGGACTCCGTCCCGTCTACCTGTGGCCGAATCTACCAAGAGAACCTTGGGACCAAAACCCCGTCAAATCGGTTTTCCAGTGCGTTTTCATGGATACGAGGGTCATGAAATATTTTGGTCTCATTCCTACTGCTCATTTTGATATACAGGGTGTCCCAGTTCCTTCTGGAGAAACTCAGGGAATCGATTCTACTCTTCGTTTGGAACAAAAAATGCTCAGTAGACGTTTTTCGGGAAGTTCTTCGTTTTAAAGATATCCAACAATTTGTGTTTTTCCAACTTTTCATTATACCTTACCACATAAAAACGCTAATAAATTCGGAAATATTGAGACTACAACAAACTCAATTACACCGTCTGAAAGAAAATTAAATTTCCTATAAGATTCTTCCGTTTTAAATGGTCAGAATTACTTAAAATGTTGGCCAATATCAGTTGGAACATTTGAAAATGTCAAAATTTAAAATTTTGAAAACGATTGTACGTTTTACTGAGGTTACAAAAAAATAACTACAACTTGTCAAATTTCACAAAAACTTCTTCATCTAATAGGCTTTACATTGATATACTTAGATTCAAAATAACGTTGTAGTAGAGTTAAAAAATGATAATTGAACGTTTGAAAACATGAGCAGAGGTGAATTTTGGTGGTGGGGGGGGGGATTAATTAGGCCTCGTAAAATAAAACTAACGCTTCCTCGACTGGTTGGATAAAAATAATGCTGGAATATGAAGGGGACATATCGAAGTTCAAACAACAACGAATGATTAGTTCCAACATTCAACGAGAATGGACAGGGAGGTGTCAGTAGAACGTGATTTTGTTTGCACAAGTATTTCTTAATAATAAATTATGGACCTCTTATGGACCATCTTATCAAACTGCAACAGACCGCTTTTCTTTCATCAGTTCAATTTAATGTGTCTCGTGAAAGTTAGCTGTTATGCAGCTACATTTTTCAAATCAGGAGTACCGAGATATGCTGCTCGTGTATGGATACTGTAACTGCAGCAGTACTGCGGCAGTAGTGGAATACGCTGGACGTTTTCCTGGTCGTCGTGTTCCTAATAAAAGTACATTCGTGACGACTTGCCGAATTCTAGGAGAGACAGGAAATTTGACGAGTTGTAGCTATCTTTTTGTAACCTCAGTAGGACGTACAATCGTTTCCACAATTTTAAATTTTCCACTTTCAAATGTTCCAACTGATATTGGCCAACATTTTAAGTAACTCCGACCATTGAAAACAGAAGAATCTAACAGGAAATTTAACTGGAACTGGAACTGGATTTGTTGTAGTCTCAATATTTTCGAATGTATTAGCGTTTTTATGTGGTAAGATAATGAAAAGTTGGAAAAACACAAATTGTCGGATATCTTTAAAACGAAGAAATTTTCGAAAAATGTCTACTGAGCATTTTTTGTTCCAAATGAAGAGCAGAATCGATTCCCTGAGTTTCTCCAGAAGGAACTGGGACACCCTGTGTCCACCTCATAGGAACCACTCGGTTTTTCCCCAAATTAAGAGGTATTCCGAAAATCAAGAATACATGTCTCATGGTTTTTGATCAGGATTCCAAAACTCATGCTCGCGCATTTTTGCGCACGTGCGCAGTCCACACCAACATCCTTATATCATATAAGAACCCCCAATTTTCATTTCAGATTCAAATCCTACATGAAATTTCATGAAAAAAATAACCTGACCGTTGTGGTATCCCTTTATAATATAGGTACCACTCAATGTACTATTATGTTTGTTTCCAATAAAGCCAAGGAGAAGGCGAGCTACGTGACATGAGGGACACAAACGGGTAGCCTCCCTCCATCGATCCTCCAACGGCTTTCAACCACCGTCGGAGGACCGGGGGAGGCTAGAGGCACCTTTATAAGGCGCCCTCCTTGCCCCGCTCATCATTCTACCGATCGCATTCGAACTCGATGACTTCCTCTCTCTCACCTTACCTTCCTCCTCAACCTCTCTCATGAATGATCCCATCGTGGTGGTAAACTTTCTGGCCTAGCCAATGTGGTGTAACCTTACTGGCAAAGCCCCAAGCAACCAACCTGGTGGTAACCTTTCTGGCTTCGCCAGTGTGATGTAACCTTTCTGGGTTCTAGTCACCTAATACCCTACGCTGTCCACCTTAACCCCAGGTATACAGACCTCACCTGCCTCAATATAATTATCTCCACAGTGCCCTACGTCCCAGCCAAAAGTGCGAGCAGAACCACATCCCCCCACCACCGACATCATGACGACATCCACCACCATCCCGCTCACGCTGCCGCCCTTCGACACCCACGACCCCACTCTCTGGTTCTTCTAGCTCAACGCTGTGATCTCGGCTGTCAACCTCCGGGCGCAGAAGACCCGCTACTCGAAGACGATCGCCCTACTCTCCTACGACATCCTCCTACAAGCCGCTGATATCTCGCTCAACACGGCCAAGGCCTACGACGGCCTTTGCACATGTCTCATCACCCTCTATCAACTGTCGAAGATCGCTAGGATCACCGCCCTCTTCCAGCCTCAACAGCTGGGGGACCTCAATCCCTCCCACCTCTTCCGCCAGCGACGACACCAGCTGCAGGACGTCCTCACCTTATACATCACTCGGACCTTCTGGTTGCGGGCACTACCACCCCAGATCCAACTCTGCCTCGCCGCCCACCTGGACGCAGAGGACGAAACTCTCCATCGCCTCGCTGACACCATCTATGACATCAGCACTTCTGCTCCCATCCACGAGGTCTGACCTTTGCCCAACAGCTCTCTCCACTCGCACTCTCCCTCTCCCGCAAGACATCACAGCCCCTCCTTCGACCGCCGAAGCCGACGGCCTGACCCCCCAAAGACACCTCCCCACCACCACTCAAATTGACTCCCTCCCCAACCCCAGCAGCCGGACAGCAATCCGCCGGACAGGTACCACGTCACCTTTGGGGCGCAGGCCCGAAATTGCCAACCCCCGTGCGACTTCCCCTCCACCAACCAGGGGTCAACCTCCCCTCACTGCTCTGCCGGTGGATTGGCCCCTCCTCTTCCAGACACCTTCCCCCGCCACCAACATCGCCTCAGTGGGGGTTAAGAAGGTTTTGTTTTTACCCCCTTCCCTCAGAAACGACCCCCTTCTCCCACCTACCACTGATCCACCGAAGAAGACCTACTCAGCCACCCTCAAGACTCCCCCAGCAGCCAAGCAGGCACCTTTGGGCCTCCTCCCCACAGCCGCCATCACAGTCCTTGCAACCCCGTGCCACGCCGGCTCTTCATACGCTGCAAACGCTCGAACCTGCCCTTCCTTGTTCACACCGAGGCAGCCATATCAAACCAAACAATGTCCTCCACGGCCGATCCAACTTCTCTACAGGGTGAACGGGGCCCGTATTCCCTCATGCGGCACATACCGCTCCAACGTACATCTCAATGGCCACAACTACGTGTGGCTTTTTACTGATGCCGACGTAGAGAAACCCATCCTGGGGGCCGATTTTCTGTCATGTTTCTGCCTCCAGGTAGATATGAAGCATGCCCGCCTCGTCGACCCTGCTTCAAAGAAACCCATTCTCGGTTTCATTAACTCCATCATACCCCCACCAACCGACCCCAAGTTCACCGCTCTACTCATCAACTACAATCCTGAACCAAGATCTTCATCCCACCTCTCAACCGTTCAGCGTTTTATTGAGACGACCGGACCATCTATCTCTACCAAAGCCTGCCCTCTCCACCCGCTCCAGCTATCCCAAGCAAAAGCCCATTTTGACCACCTCTTCACTGACAAAATTATTCGCCCTTCCAGCTCCTTTTGGGCCTCTCCCCTACACATAGTACAAAAACCAGACCGACAAATCCGGCCCTGCGGTGACTGCTGCCACCTCAACGCCACACAACGCCTGACCCCACCTTACCCCCCTTTCTCTTTCCCGGCCTTCAGGATTTTTCATCCCATCTCCAGGGCGCCACCGTCTTCAGCACCCTCGACATCTCCCGGGCGTTCCGTCACATAGACATCCATCCCCCTGTTATCGCGAAAACAGCCATTATCATCCCCTTCAGTCTCTTGGAATACCTTAAAATGGGCTGTGGGCTCCGTAATGCGGCACAGGCATGGCAGAGATACATGTACTAAATCCTCCATGGTCTCCCATTCGTCTTCTACTTTCTCGACGACGTCCTAGTAGCATCCGCCACACCTGACCAACATTAGAACCATTTCTGCCAAGTTTTCGACATCCTTCACAGCGAGGGGCTCACCATCAATAAAAGCAGATGTTTGATTGCCCAACCCTCGGTTAATGCCCAGGGCACCTCGTCACATCGGCTGGCATCACCCCCCTCACTGACAAAGTCAACTCACTCCACCAGTTCCCCCACCCACAAACTGTCACAGAACTCCGGTGGTTTTTGGGCATGGCTAAACTTCTATTGCCGCAATATCCGCCATGCCACCCAACAACCAACAGCCTCGCATCAATGCCATCCCCCAACCGGATAAGAAGAACAACATCAGGAAAACCGATTGGTCCACGACTCTCGACCCCCCCCCCCCTTGAGGCATGCAAGAAACACCTCGCCAACACCGCTCGCCTTGCCCACTCCGCCCCCCACAGCCCCCTCCTCATCACAACTGACGCCTCCGGTCGGGCTATCAGCACAGCTCAGCATTCAACCCCTCGGATTCTTCTCCAAAATGCTGTCAGATACACAGAAGAAATACTCAACGTTCCACAGAGAGCTCCTCACCATCTACGAAGCCATCAGACACTTCCGAGACTCCTAAAGGGCCGGTAGTTCTCTGTCGTAACGGACCACAAACCATTCACAATCGCACTACTTCAAATCCGCAAGTCAGCGTCACCACGCCGCCTCCGGCAATTGGAATTCATAGCAAAATTTACAACCGATATCGAATACACGCCCAGGGTGGACAACTGTGTCGCTGACACCCTATCCCGTCCATCTCTCACACTGGTGGAGGAACTGTTGCCATTCCCCTCACCTCAGCACATCGGAGCGCGTCAGCTCCCCAATATAACACCTATCCCACCCTCGCCAACCTAGTCAAGGATCAAAAACTCGATCAGCTGCAGCCTATGGTACGATGTAAGTGCCAACACCCCACGGACTCACGTCCCACCCGACCTGCGGTGGCAGCTGTTCGAGTGCTACCATACTGTACATCACCCCGGAATCCAAGCCAGCCGGGACCATATAAAAACCCGTAATACCGGCATCCACAACTGGGTTCTCGGGTGCCAAAAGTGCCAGCGCTATAAGGTCCCAGCCCACCCCCACGCCCCACCACAACACATCAACGCCGCGCTTCCCTTCGAACACTTCCACCTCAAACCTGTTGGACCGATTCCCCCCTCCGAAGGGAAGCGCTACTGCCTGTCCATGATCGACCAAGCCACGAACTGGGGCGAGTGCATACCACTCACCCACATCACTGCGGACACTGTTACTCTAGCTTTCCTTCACAGTTGGATAGCTCGGTACGGTTGCCCTCGGATTGTCACGGTCGATCAGGGCAGGCAGTTGGAGTCAACACACTTCACCGATCTCCTCTGCTCCCTGGGAACAACAGCCACAAAAGCCACAACACCCCCAGTCTAACTGCAAGGTAGAGCGGTGGCATTCAGTACTCAAAAAAGCCCTTTCCACTTCCACCAACACCGCCTCATGGACGAAAGGTTTACCCTACATTTTACTATGTATCTTAAGGGTAAATGTCACGGATTTTAGTAAGAAATATTTTCAATAGATGGCTGCACCGTCGGGGGCAATCCAATATTCGGTTTATCTCTTGAACGGGTCAACCGATTTTCAATCTGTAAAATGTTCTGTAATCGTTATAAACAACCACAAGTGCGGACATTCAGTTTTGAATTTTAAAATTTTTTTTCATGGAGTTCCCAAAATTATTTTACTTAATTTCAACCTTTTTAAAAAAAGCAACTAGTACTTTTGTAGGAAAAAAATCGAATAATTCAAATCCGCTTTCAGAATGAAGATCGGATCATTAGATCGAACGGCATCTGGGAAAATCACTATAACAATGGGGCCTATTGTTAGCCCTCTAATCCTCTACCTGGGCCCACCTTGCAACTATGCCTTTCCTTTCCTGTTGATTTGAGCTAGCAGGCGGACTGAGTTCACATCTAAGAGTGTATTTTTCATTCTACATCTATTTCTTCAACTACAAGATTTACTTGGCAGAAATAGTTGGCTGCTGGATCAAATCAGGATACAGCCAAATTTTGGCTGAATCCTGTCAGGGTATCAAGAAGGGCGTTTGGTTTTTAGCATCTGACTGGTATCTAGTTTTCTTACTATGATTTCATTTTCTAAATTATTACTTTCTAAGTACCTACCTACCTATGTGACTGGAATTTCCATATTAAGCCATTCAGTAACTAATGATTTTCAGGGTTCTCATAGTCCACCAAACCCTATGAGGCCATGAAAAAAATCGCCGTAAAATGAAGGAAGTTCAATAAAAGGTTCAGGCCAAATTGCACTCGATAACTATATTATATTGCCACAACTATATATTATCAGTTTCGAGGTTCACAAGTGACGCCTATGGAAATATCACTGACAACGACCGAAGATAACAAATATGTTGAGAATCATCAATATTATAGCAATAACAATAATTCAAATGCAATAAAAATATCAATAGAATAATAATTACAAGAATACAAGTACATAAAAAATAACTTGGTATTGGAATAACAATAACAAGAGTGTAAAATAACGAGAGTGCCAAGGATTTTTCATTTGGCCTGACGAACGGCACGATTTCAATGAATTTTATCCAACCCATTTATATTATATTGGTCCAACCCGTGCCTATCCGAAAAATCTGCCACCATTTTTCGGGTACTTATGGGCGTCATAAGGAATTGGCTACATAATTATATTTCCATGTGTTCAACAGAATACTACCGTTAAAATTTGGTGAAACCTTCAGTGTTTCATTCTAGATCCCCTCCAAATTTGAATTCTTTGCTACGATTATAAGGTAGTTGTGGGCTGTACAAGGATTGCACGTTCGTGCATCCGCTAACAAAGCTTACAGTAGGTATTTTTTAAATGATTTTGATTTGGGACTATCAGTGACCCGACCTGCACCTGCCCTCTAAATTTCAGCTCGTGACAACCATTTGTTTTCTGGCATTCATGGCCTTCATCAGGGATTGTACACAGACAGACACGGAAAAATGTTCCTTGATGTGTGAAAAGCACCATGGAGCAGAATATACATAGGTATATGGTAGGGGATGGGGACTCCAGTGCATTTGTCAAAATTTCTCAAAATGTTTCGTATGGACGCAATATGACAAAAATTGAATGCGCCAATCACGTGATCAAAAACGATACAAAACGGCTTTTTGGTTTGCAAAAAGAGGCCCGGACTTACTCTGAAATGTTAACCAACTCTGTTATAAAGCGGCTGAAAGCGTGCGCGAGAGGTGCAATCGCGCACAAATCGAAATCCACCGGTCTAGTAGAAGATTTAAGGATAGATTTAACTAATGGGCCAGATCTCATTTTTGGCGACCATAGAGAATGTAATGAGTATGATTTGGGGGCCAAAATTGGTGGAAACCATCAGAAGTAGCTATTTCAACTATGACACATACATGAAACAAACAATAAATGAACAGCCAACATTTCTGTAGATGTCCAATAGAATAATAAACCCATGTGACAAGGACTCTGCAGCGTTTTTCAAATGGAATAATATCACAGAACAACCAACTCGACTTCATACAGCTACCTATCCGTGATTATAATCAGGTGATCCCTAGTGATGATATCTGGGCCAGATTTATACCGTTTGATTCACGATCATGTTGACGAACCTCATCGGTGAAAACGAACTGCTGGTAGTACAAAGCTGCGCGTGGTTTCAAAAAACGCTTTAGTTCAAGATCAATTTAAAAACGAAAAAAACCATGCCGTTTTTTCGTGAACGTTTTCGTGCTACGGCGTTCTGAAAATGTCAACCCCTATTCTTCACCCCTTATGGATGACTGACACTAACGCCGAGCTTCGCGGACCAACAAGACCCCAAACGGGACCTACAAAGCAAATTTCATTAATTTCGGATCATGGTAACTAAGAACATTGCGAAGTACAAATGTATGACTGAATGGAATTTGGGCCGTAATCTTCTGGAGCACTCTTTAATTTTTTAGAAAATTGCTTTTTATTCTTATTTTTCCCACCAATAAACTTTTTCAACAAGGTAACCCAACGTTTCTGATCTCGAGCCGTCGAATTATGCTCAACAGTATTGGTAATACGCTGGCCGACAGGCAATCAGCTTGTTCAAAGGGAAGGCGAACTTAGACAAGTTCGAACTAGGGCAAATCGCATCGCTTTGGGAAATACCGCTACAAATTTTGCTAGCGGGGCATCCTAATCCAATGACCACTCATCCACATGCCGAAAGGGAATATGATGGGTGCTCCAAAAGTTATAAAAAACAATAAAGGGCTCTTCTTGACCGTTATACCTGCTACTAGGTTTTCCCACACATAGGGACAGTAAGCCTCATTACGCTATCATCACTGCGTCAACTGCATATTTATGGTCGGTGGCGTGTTTGACGTTCGGGAAACCCCAACTTTGAGCGGCATATCTCTGTACCCATCCACAAAGGTACTGGTAATATGAATGTGTTTGGAGGGGAGATATCAATATTATAAATATAAGTGAGGCATTTGACCAAGCAACCCTTACTCAGATTAATCTCGCTCTGATGAAAAAGCGAGACAGTGGGGAACAGAGCTGAAATAATACCCGTATTATAAAAAGATTCGTCAAGCAACGTGGCTATATAAGCGAATTTTTGCAGTTTTTTTCAACTTCTAGTCATTTACATTAATTTTGTGAACCCCTCTCCCCCCCATCTAAAACCTCCTGCCGCTTTGGAAATCGCTCACCTTAAAAAAAATATTACATTTACATCACCAGTCACTACACAATTACAGGTTTTGGGTCAGATTTTGAAATTTTGGTGATTTTTACCCATTTTGATCCCTGAAACCCCACTTCCCCGACAGCATTATTAAACGTTGCAAATTATTACGCAACGGTTTATTATTTACCTGTATAGACACCCGTTTTTGCGTAGACCACCCCCAGGAAAGCCCTAAATCGAGTACTGGAGCTGGCCCGGGAAATGTTTCATAAAAATGCGCGGGATCTAATAATTCAGTAATTAATTTTTTGTAGTTATTTATGAAGCATAAGGTAAATAATAAGGTAATAAAACGTCGTGTATGAAACCGTTGTGTAATAATGAGTTAGTGGTCGATTTATATGTAATTTTTCGTCGCCTTGCCTAATGTTACAATGTCTCTTCATGCCGTCAATGCCTCTTCTATACGATTTTTAGAGTAAGTCCGGGAATATTTTTGCAAACCACAAAGCCGTTTTGTCTAATTTTTGATCACGTGATTGGCGCATTCAATTTTTGTCATATTGCGTCCATACGAAACATTTTGAGAAATTTTGACAAATGCACTGGAGTCCCCATCCCCTATCATATACCTATGTATGTTCTGCTTCATGGTGCTTTTCACATATCAAGGAACATTTTTCCGTGTCTGTCTGTGTACAATCCCTGATGAAGGCCATGAATGCCAGAAAACAAATGGCTGTCACGAGCTGAAATTTAGAGGGCAGGTGCGGGTCGGGTCACTGATAGTCCCAACTCAAAATCATTTAAAAAATACTGCTTTGTTAGCGGATGCGCGAACGTGCAATCCTTGTACAGCCCACAACTACCTTATAATCGTAGCAAAGAATTCAAATTTGGAGGGTGGATCTAGAGTGAAACAGTGAAGGTCCCATATGAGTTTCACCAAATTTTAACGGTAGTATCCTGTTGAACACATGGAAATATAATTATGTAGCCAATTCCTTATGACGCCCTTAAGTAGCCGAAAAATGGTGGCAGACTTTTCGGATAGGCACGGGTTGGACCAATATAATATAAATGGGTTGGATAAAATTCATTGAAATCGTGCCGTTCGTCAGGCCAAATGAAAAATCCTTGGCACTCTCGTTATTTTACACTCTTGTTGTTGTTATTCCAATACCAAGTTATTTTTTATGTACTTGTATTCTTGTAATTATTATTCTATTGATATTTTTATTGCATTTGAATTATTGTTATTGCTATAATATTGATGATTCTCAACATATTTGTTATCTTCGGTCGTTGTCAGTGATATTTCCATAGGCGTCACTTGTGAACCTCGAAATTGATAATATATAAATGTGGCAATATATAGTTATCGAGTGCAATTTTGCCTGAACCTTTTACTGAACTTCCTTCATTTTACGGCGATTTTGGTTTATTATTTTCAATAATGAACCATTGGAATCGAGCATGAAAAAAAAAATTCTTACCCCCCTCAAAATTTGATGGTTTACGTTTCAAGGTATGTAGAATCCAAAACTGCAATAAAAATATTTCTGTCTGTCCGCCGTACGCCGTACGCCGTACGGGCCACTTTTCTTAGTTACCATGAAAGAAAATTGATGAAATTCGGGTTATAGGTTCCGTTCGGCGTCTAGTTGGTCCTCGAAGCTCGACGTTACTGTCAGTCATCTCTAAGGGGTTCAAAATAGGGGTTGAAATTTTCAAAACGCCTATACCATTTTTTTACGTGAATATTTTTACGGTTTTAAATAGTTCTTGAACTTGCGAGTTTTTTAAGACCACCCGGAGCATCGTACGTCCAGCCGTTCGTTCACAGTAAGGCCCCGAAGTTTGCACCGACAGGCATTTTCGACTCCCGTGTGAATGAAATTGTATACAATCCAAACCAAATCTCGTTACCAGGGACGCGCCGACGATAGGAAATTTGCCGGAAATAAAATCATTGCTAGGGGCCACCTGATTATATTGGCGGAGTATGAAGTCGAGTTGGTTGTTCTGTGATATTATTTCATTTGAAAAATGATGGCTCTTTTGGAGTTTGTTGATAGGTAGTGAAACTTGAACAAACGTGGGTAAATTATTACTACACGATGGTAAATCATTACTCAACGGTAAATTATTACACAATGGTTCATTATACCATCTACGTAGAAGGGGCTGTAGTTTGTTGGTAGGTACTTTTGCAACTTTTTTCACTCCTCATTAAGAATTTCTTTTCAGAACTTCATTATGTGTGTTTGTTTTTGTTAGGTACTGTTTCTCATCGGCAGATATATTTTAGCAACATTTAACTCGTGATTTAGGTGGGTACCTAGTAACGAGTACGGGGTTAGGTACTAACCTACGGAGAGTCTGCGATCTACATTATATGTATAGAATAGTACATATATTATTATATTATATAGACGGGTTATCTATACAGAGAGCTGTGATTGGTAACAGAAGGGTATTCTGTACAAAATAATAAACCGTTGTGCAGGGATTTGCAGCGTTTTTTTCATGGCTTCATAGGGTTTGGTGGACTATGAGAACCCTGCAAATCATTAGTTACTGAATGGCTTATTATGGAAATTCCAGTCACATAGCTACTTATAAAGTAATAATTTAGAAAATGAAATCATAGTAAGAAAACTAGATACCAGTCAGATGCTAAAAACCAAATGCCCTTCTTGATACCCCAAATTTTGGCTGAATCCTGATTTGATCCAGCAGCCAACTATTTCTGCCAAGCAAATCTTGTAGTTGAAGAAATAGATGTAGAATGAAAAATACACTCTTAGATGTGAACTCAGTCCGCCTGCTAGCTCAAATCAACAGGAAAGGAAAGGCATAGTTGCAAGGTGGGCCCAGGTAGAGGATTAGAGGGCTAACAATAGGCCCCATTGTTATAGTGATTTTCCCAGATGCCGTTCGATCTAATGATCCGATCGTCAATCTGAAAGCGGATTTGAATTCTTCGATTTTTTTCCTACAAAAGTATTAGTTGCTTTTTTTAAAAAGGTTGAAATTAAGTAATGTAATTTCGGGAACTCCATGAAAAAAAACATTTAAAATTCAAAACTGAATGTCCGCACTTGTGGTTGTTTATAACGATTACAGAACATTTTACAGATTGAAAATCGGTTGACCCGTTCAAGAGATAAACCGAATATTGGATTGGCTCATTTTGAAGCACAACGTGGTGGTGGTTCTTGGAACTAAACCCGGGACATTTACCCTTAACAGCTGCCCGACCTCCTGCTGAACGGACCTTTTCATCTCCCCTCCCCCTTCCCACCAATATTTTCCTAAAGGACCTGTCAAGTAGCAGAGTACAAACGCCACGGACTCCCGTTAGGGATATCTCCTAACCCAAACGATTCTACTCCGCAACCCAAATGTACCTGAAAGAGACAGGTATCCGTAAGACCCACCAACCACTTTACAGCTGCCCACAGAACAGTGTTCTAATAGGCAGAAGGGGCATCTATCTCGTAGTATAGGCGCCAAAATTCGTTCGCGATAAGCGCATAGAACAGAACGGGGCCAAGAATTTTGGAAAAATTATGTCGCCAAAAATAACACCATTTTTTGATAAGTCAATTCTGCCTGAGGTCATTCATCCCGAAGGCGCCGTTCTATGCCTCTAAGGGACACACGAACGATTGTTGAGGGCTATACTACAACATCGCAGTACTCTCCGCGATTTAAATACAACTTACCTACCTACTTTCTGCTACTTACTCATACTTATTTTGTGCCATTTTCATAGTTAGTAATAAATAGGTATCCTAAGATAGATTTGATATTTTTTCCTTGACCTAGGTACCTTTTCATAACGTCTGCGCGAAAAATATATGTTATTAAGTTTGCGCATGCGCAAAGGCAACCATTCATGAAAAGCGATGAAATTCATGGGTTTTCTGCCGATTAGAAGAGCTATTTCTCATAAAATAACCGCTAACTTTCTCATAAAAACCAGATTTATAAGGTATAAATTACTATGTATTAATTACTAGTAATAAATTAATAACTGATATAAGTTGGTAGCACATAATCATAAATAATAGGTAGTGCATAATCATAAATCATAATCATAAGTAATATAACTTTTTCATCATCGAGTTTGTAGAGGTAGAAACGACAAATTTCCTAACTATTTCAGACCACACAAATTAGTGCAATAGTTCCAGTGAATTGGTTTACTTGATTTTGCGTCCTCACTGCGGAAGGGATGATAAGGGAAACTTTGTATTCGAAAGGTCTAAAAAAATTGTTATGAAAATCTGGCAACCCTATGTAAAAGAGAGCTTACTGTATTAGAGGTAGCTCCCTGTAACATCGCCCACCTTCCTTTTTTCACCGTGTGTCAATTCCAAATCCCGAGCATCATACTTCATCTTCGGCCGCTAATTTTGAATATTTATTTAAGGAACTGGTTCTCAACATTGGTTCGGTTCACATCTGTCCCAATATGGGACAGACATATTTTCGAGAAAAAAAGCAACTAATAATAATTAGTCCTAATCTTAATCTAATCCACAAAGTCCTCTGCATTTTTTTTTTTTTTTTTCATAAAGCCGTGTTTCACTGGCCAAAAGAAACTCAAATAAATTATCAGATTGAAAATTGACTGAAATTTGAATATTTAGGAATTACTGTTCTTTCGAGCGATCGCAGCGCCATCTCTTATCGTAGAATCTAACTTGAGGCCCGTCCACATTAGCCCTTGTGAGCTCTTACTGAGGGTAGGTGACGGAATCCCAAGGCTCCCGTAATTATATAGTGAGTGCATTTCAACTCAGGATCAGCATCAATCGAAACAGTACCGGGAGGACACTCATGTTGAAGGATCAATAGGATCATCTAAGAGTACCTGCCTAATTGATATGAAATACCGAACAGGATGATGAGGGTCGAATTAACCTGGACGGATTGTCCAAGGTAGTTTGGGGTAAAGAGTCCCATTAATTTGATGGCCCCTTTCATGTTAAATCAAACTAATACTATATATGGCCTCACATGCCTAGCATATCGAGCTGATAACTAATAGGTAATTGTTTTATTTTCAGTGAAAGCTACGGAGGAGTAAAATGTGGGATCGGAATAAAATTTTACATAAACCAAGAAGGAATGCTAATGCGGTGTGACACCAGCAAACTGTCCGAAGAAGAAAAACCTTTGGATGTTCCAGTGCAACCTCAAAATTCACTACATCTCCTCTGGCCAGGACTGTCTACCCTAGGATTGGCATTTTGGGCTGGAGGTCGGTTGCCAGGGGTTCCAGTCATTCAGAATCAACACACTGATGGTGATCAAGAGACTTACAAGAAAAAACCCGTTATCGTCAAGCCGGAACTCGTTATCGTCAAGCCGGGACCCGTTATCGTCAAGCCGGAACCCGTTATCGTCAAGCCGGTTGTGGTAAAGCCTATTGTTACTAAGCCTGTCCATAAGCCGATTGTTCATAAACATCCACACTCAACCCATCATCACCCCAAGCCTTGTGTGCATGTAGTCGGCCCAGGGTTGACAGCATATCATCAACCAGGCCTTTCTTCAGTTACCCAAGATGGCGATGAACATCTGCGAGAAAAGCAGTTCGTTTCGAGCCCCATTCAAAGTGATACGTACGGGTACTTTGTAGCACCACTTATGAGTATTCTCATGCCTATTCAAGCGCAGAGAATTCTAGCTAAATATGTAATTTCAAAATCAATAAATCCCGAAAAGGGACCCCAAACAAACGAGGATACTCAATTTTCAGATGATTCAAGGGAAGACGAATTATTTACGGTTAGGAGCGACGTAATAGGCAATTTGTCATCATCCGGACTTTCACCAATAGTTGATGACATGAAGCAAGTCAAGGGCTTCAATATCACTACAAATTCTTCCTCCGAAATTAAACGAAATTCAACAGCTGCCAATGTTGACTATGATCGCAATGACACACTTCAACATAGGAAGGCGGACGAATCACAAGCTTTCAAACTCTCGCAACTTGTTGATGATAAGAAGAAACATGAGGCTGTCAATGTAACCGCGAATCCTTCCTCCGAAATTAACGGGAATCCAGCAGCTGCCAACAATAACAATGCTCGTAATTATTCGGACGGACACAGGAAGGTGACGGAATCACAAACTCCTAACAGAACTAATAATTATGGTAAAAAGGTGAACGTAAGCAATGCGGAGGACACAAACGCAACAGAGATTTTGGCGGCGTCAGTCGAAACTGAAGATTTTTTTATTGAAAGGCCTGAGGAGCGGGAGCAACAGCGAGATGAAGTAAGAGGTAAGACTATCAGTGACTATGACGTTGAACCGAATGCGGAAAAATATGAAGCAGCTGAAGATGGAGTGCAAAACCTAAAAGAATCCTTGAGCGAAGGACCAAACGTAATGGAAGTTGCGAAAGAAGAACTGGGTAGGTAAATATTCTGTTTTACCTATTAGATACACCATGCGCACTCTAATTTATGCTTCTCCCTTAGTACTTACTTTTTTCTAAACCTATTTGTTGATAGGTACAAGTGTGTTGCCCACGGCCAAACGAATCATCCAAATTATTTGTACATTCGAGAATATATGTTGAGGGTCCTACTTAGGTTCAGTGACCATCAGCATCAGCATTTCAAAATGGCGGGGTGGGGCGTTCGTGGGGCGGAAATGGTGCGTTACAGGAGCTGGGGATGGTGGGAAAATGTATATTCATGTACCTACAGGTACATGAAAATGCATATAAGCCCTTACCTAACGTTAAAGGGATTATACTTCGTCTCTGGTAGCATTTTTGTCGTGGTTCGATGTCTTCAAACTGCAGTTGGTTCAAGATTCTAAATTGTCGCAAGTACTCTGGGAAAACTATGAAACCCACGTAAAATATTATTATAACCCAAAGTGCTAAGCTTACGTGTTTCCCGGATGACACCCTACATTTTCCTGATAAGTAGGACTTCCTGGAAAATAATCAGAAGAGAAACCGCAGTGCACGATTATTGCATGTATACCCAAACACACCCATCGCCTGGTTTATATACCTACCTGGCAACCCCTCCTTGGTCACCTTGGATATGTTTCGCTTTCGTTATCAACTTCTGTTCTTCACCCACGTTATTTCTCTTTGTAATTCATATTTCATTCGTAACGGATGAAAACGTGTAGATAGTGTTTTAAACCTTGGGAAATTTGAAATTTTTGTCGTTTTTTTTTCAAAATTGCTGTCAGCTTTGACGGAACATAGCGCCAGAGTCAATGGTCACAGAAAAAAACTTTACAATGGTATCAAAGGTCTACTAAATTTTATCCTCTATAAGTGTTATACAGGAAGCTTTTTCAAAAACGAACTAATACGAAGATATGAGCGAAAAATTAAAAAAAAAAACTCCAAAATGTTGAGGTATTTTGCGCGCCAGGCGTGCGCACGGAGGAGGGGGTCGCAAACTTGGGTTTTGGTTTAACCCCCCCTCAAAATTGTATGGCTTACTTTTCAAGGCACGTACAATCCAAAATCAATACCTACAAAAATTTCTGTCTGTCCGCCGTACGCCGTATTCTTAGTTACCACGAACCGAAATTAATGAAATATGGTTCGTAGGTCCCGTTTGGGGTGCGGTCCTCGAAGCTCGGCGTTACTGTCAGTTATCTCTAAGGGGGGGAGTCTCAAAATAGGGGCTCGAAATTTTCAGAACGCCGTAGCTCGAAAACTTTCAATAGAAGGTATGGTTTTTTTTACGTCTTTGAATATTGATCTTGAACAAAAGAATTTTTGAGACCACCCGGGGCATTGTGCGACCAGCCGTTCGTTTTCACCGGAATGCTTCGTCAACATGATCGTGAATCAAACGGTATAAATCCGGCCCAGATACCATCGCTAGAGAACACCTGATTATAATCACGGATGGCTGTATGAAGTCGAGTTGGTTGTTCTGTGATATTATTCTATTTGAAATTGGAATAATGTCACTTTTGGATTTTGTTGATAGGTACTTTTGCAACTTGAGCAGACGAAGCATCCGACCTTTTGCAAGGTCCTTGCCCGTGCCCTGTTATCTTCCTTTGTTTCTTGAACTATTAATTGAGCAGGGAACACACTGAATACAACGATTATATTCTTGAAGTTTATGTACATGCCAAAATGTATGCATTCCAAAAGTTTCCGCATTAAAAAAAAAAAAAAAAAAGAACTCACCGTCTATAATAAGCTTGACGAGCCTATAGTATGGCTACTATATGCTCGTCTATATGCTGTCCGCCGCCCACTCCACTCATATTCCAGTCAATGAATGCTCAAAATGGGTTGTGTAGAGGGAAATTGAAGAGACACTGGGACATTGTTTGGACTAGTTAGGAGGTAAACATACTAAAAGTCCCTACTCCTAAGAGGTGAGCGTGGTGCCTGGTGGGGGGGGGGGGGCGGGGGGCGTAGAAGGTCCCTTTTTTCGGTGTTTCGTTTATATCTCGAAAACTATGCGCCCTAGAGATAAGGCTACGCCATACACAATTGAAGTTGACAAAATGTGCCACAAGATTTACTCGATTCATTTTTTCTCTCTAAGTTCACATTGTTTCCGAGACATTCGCGCTCAAAATGCGCTAATTTTGACAAAAAAAATTACCACACGTTTTTTGCCCTATTTGACTAGCTCTGTCAACTTGTATCACACTGTCAGCTTTCCTTACACCCTCTCCCCGCACCACGATCACCAGCTAGGAGTGGAGACTTTTAGTATGTTTAACCTCCCAAGTAGTCCAAACAGAGTCAACAATTTTGTTCCATCCATTTCCCTCTACAACCTTTCATTGACTGGACTATCGTCCCAAGGGAGTACAATACAAATAGTAGCTCAACTCCAATCCCCCTTAGAGCGCTAGGGCATCATTTTAAATTATGTACAGAACCGCAATATATGGATGGATGGAACCGTAAATTTATAAATAAATGTTTAAAAAGACCTCAAAATCAAACCGAGGAGGAGAGGTTCACGAAGGCCACAGCAAATGTACGAAGGTTACCAGGAAGGTTTGCCATTTCCAATGTTGGGTTGTTGGCAGCATTGAGAACCTCCCCTCCAAGGCTATGGTCGGCCTCCTTGCGCCAACAGCCAATCAGATGTCAATTAAGACAGTATAATTTTATAATTCAATTCAATTTTTTTATTCAACAACAACTTTATATAACAAACATAATGATTTTTAGAGAACCTATATACATAATAAAAGTTCTAAACTTACGTTGGTTTATGAGCCTAAGGTCAGTGATCCGTCCAGGCTCGTCTCTTCCACTGCTATTTATTACTGCTTATCTATGTATCAGCAGTTTCATTGACAAAGCACACCGTAAGTGTTAAGAGAATGAGTTATATTGATCAAGAACTGACAGTATTTACAGGTTATTCCTAAGTATTTAGTAAATACAGTTACTCTATATTCAATATTATTCAATAGGTACAACAAAAAAAATAGCTACGAAGGCTGATGTATATTTTTATCCTAATTTACACTTATTTATAATAATACTTTCGTTATTTTCAAGCTCAACTCAAAATATTCTAGAACTAGTTTTTTAAATTTTCCTGTTGATGTTGAAGCCTTGGTTAGGGGCGGTAACTGTTCAAATAGGGCTGGAGGTAGCCATGGAAATTGCCTGTGTAGAAATCATTATGATTGTGCCTGCGGTATCTGGAGAACATAGTTGGCATTTGTTGTTCGCGTCGGTCTAATCGCCGCTTGCTTAGTAAATAAATGCAGGTGTTTATGTATATATAATACAGTTCTGTGAATACAAGCCATTCTGGGACTGAGAATATCGAAGTGTTTGTACAGGTAACTAGTTGAAGTACGTTTATGGGAATTAGTTGTGATTCTCAAAACTGTATTCATTGCTATGTTTATAATATCAAGGGAAGACGCATAAGTTCCTCCCCAGGCAATGATACCATAAGTGAAAATGCTATAATATACATGAGCATAATACACCTTTTCAAGATTTTCTTTCATTAGCCAACTTTGTAGCACCAGTAAGTAGTACATGGATTTCCTGATTTTATTCAGTAATGCAACTACATGATCCTTACACTTGAGATGCTGATCTACTTGTACTCCTAGGTATTTTATTGTATTCAGCCTTTCTATTTCCATGCAGCTTCACAAATTTCTTACTACGCTACAGTTTTCCTTGTGCACTTTGAGTTTAGCGTCATTAGGAAGTCCTGTCTGGTTTATTGAGAATGTAACGTACTAGGTTCGTACTAGGTTTTCAAGGTTCAGGGTGAGACTATTTGTGCTGTTCTCATTCATCACAATAGCTATATCATCAGCAAACTTTTTACTGTGCCGCATTTCTACTTTAAACCATCTATTCAAAAAATACCGCTTGGTTCTGAAAATGGGCTTCAAACTACCACGTTTCCAAGAGTTCAGAATATTTTTTTCCAGAAAACTTTTCCATAAAAATTCCCCATTACAGCGATCTCAGTGGATGGTGGTCTTGGAAACACAGTCCGTCACCTACGCACCTTGATTTATTCAGGTCAACTCATTAAGAATTAAATTTACGTTTTTTTAGAAAATGCGCTCATACGGTCATGCTGCATGACTGGAATCATCACGTTGTAATGGCCCCACCGTCTGCTATGAATTCCATCCTGATAGAAACAGTAATACCGTGTTGTGTATGAGGAAATATCAAATTATTGCGTCGCCCATGATCACTTAGTCTCAAACCCACCTAGTACTTGCAGTTCTAGTTCACCCACAAGAAATCAACAATTAGATTACCTATATGAAATATGTAACAGTACGTTCACTTTCAATATTGATAAATGTTACTGATATTACAGACGCAGCTCATATAAGGAAAATTCGCGACACACCAGAGATTCCTATTGAAATTTTGAATGATCAGCAAAGGCCATCAAGTTCTATTCTGGACCGGAACACGTTGCTCACCATAATGTCGTCCCTAAAAGAACAGTATTTGAAGAATGCAGAACCAGACCAGAAGAAATTGATAGAAGATGCCTTCGATAGGTATGAGGGTACGCCGAAAAATTATTAGATTCGTTTCTCTTCTCTGAAATAGGGGATATTTGTATCCAGCATGTCACAGGCATCCCCCCCCCCCCCCGCATTCCTTATTTTCCTCACGATGACGGTTTTTATAAAGTACTAGCATGACCGCTCGCTTCGCTCGCTATCCGAAATTCGCTGTACGCAGTATCGTACTTAATTCCGACGTTGCACAACTTGGGAGCCCACTGGATATTGGTGCCAAATTTGGTCGATATCCGTCGAGCCATTCAGGAGTTGACCATGGTCGACCATATTTCCGCTATGATCAGGGAATTAAAAATGCGCCTACGTTCAACTTAGGAGGCTACCGGATATTGGTGCCAAATTTGGTCGATATCTGTTGAGCAATTCGGGATTCGACCATGGAGGGGCCCATGGATGCGCTATGGTCGACCGCGGGGGTAGTCCAAAGGGTCGATCGTAGATAGAATTTCACGTAGATTACGAATACGCGATAAAAAATAGGGGTTACCATTTCAATTAACGAAGTTGACCATGGTCGACCATAGTTCCGCTATGGTCAGGGAATTAAAAATGCGACGTTGCACAACTTGGGAGCCTACTGGATATTCGTGCCAAATTTGGTCGATATCCGTCAAGCCATTCAGGAGTTGACCATGGTCGACCATAGTTCCGCTATGGTCAGGGTATTAAAAATGCGACGTTGCACAACTTGGGAGCCTACTGGATATTCGTGCCAAATTTGGTCGATATCCGTCAAGCCATTCAGGAGTTGACCATGGTCGACCATAGTTCCGCTATGGTCAGGGAATTAAAAATGCGACGTTGCACAACTTGGGAGCCTACTGGATATTCGTGCCAAATTTGGTCGATATCCGTCAAGCCATTCAGGAGTTGACCATGGTCGACCATAGTTCCGCTATGGTCAGGGAATTAAAAATGCGACGTTGCACAACTTGGGAGCCTACTGGATATTCGTGCCAAATTTGGTCGATATCCGTCAAGCCATTCAGGAGTTGACCATGGTCGACCATAGTTCCGCTATGGTCAGGGAATTAAAAATGCGACGTTGCACAACTTGGGAGCCTACCGGATATTCGTGCCAAATTTGGTCGATATCCGTCGAGCCGTTTGGCCGTGCATAGAAAGACACACAGACTCACAGAGATCCGTTTTTATAATATAGTAGGGATTTCACGTACAAATCCAAACGAAATATGTATAATAGCAGTTTATAATATGTCAACTATTGTGGCACCCCTCAAATACAACCACCTATGTAGTATAAGATTTAACCAAACAAACGAGGAGAAGGAAGAGCTGGGGTAACCCTTGGGAAAGGGACTTGGTGGGTCCCCTCCATCAAGCTCCCCAATAATCCTCAACAGTCGTAACGGCCGTTGAAAGATGGTAGGGGGGTGAGGAGGGAGGTCCTTATAATGACGCCCGGCGCCCCAGCTCCTCATTCGACCTACCACTCTCCGACTTGCGACATCTCTCTCGACCACCCTACTCTCTCTCTCCTACCCTTCCTTGCACCTGCTGTGATGATAACCACAGGGTGCTCCCTTCTCGAATACTTGCTGCGGTGATAACCGTGGGGTATTCACCTTTTTCTTCCAGGTGTCTGCTGTGGTGATAACCGTGAGACGCCTCCTTCTCTTGTAGCACCTGCTGTGGTGATAACCGTGGGACGCCTCATATTCTAGCACCTGCTGTGATGATAACCGCAGGGTGCTAGCCTCCTCTTCCAGCTAACGCCTGCTGTGGTGATAACCGCCGGGTGTAAGCTAAGGACTCATGAGGAGCACCCCTTTCTATCCTCCATCTCTCTATCCTTCACTTACCCAAGCCAGACCTTACCAATCACCACACCAACCAAACATGTATAAAATCACCATAGCATCACCTTATAAAGCTTTTTAACCAGCTGGGTAGTGTAGTGGAGCAACTCGACGAGGTTGATATTGTTATAAAGGTATAGCTGAGAGCATTATGATAAAACAAGCCTGGATATCTACCGTGACAGATGTTGTTGCAACTCGCTAATTTGGTCCTAATCGTGAAAAGGAACAAGAAGCACGTTCCTGGTTGACGCTCGAAACTAGAATCCGACCTTATCTAGTATCTATCACAATTTTGGAGGAAACTACCTATTTGCTACAGCGTATCAACATGATTAATAGCGATGCTACCAACACCATTCACCTTCTTTTCCGAGCCCTGTTCTCTCGGTGTCTGTAAGGTGCAAATTTATCCAAGCGGTGGCTAAGCAGAATGTAACGGCTGAGATTTTCTTGAGCACCCTGCAAGGCCCAACCTACGGGAACTGATGTAATTTTGCAGTGACTACAGTCGAGTCGTCAACGATGGTACCAGACATCGTCATCCACCTGGTTGCGAGGGGGCTCCATATCGTCGCTTCGTGCACTGGCACGTTACCTGAAAATCTGTCGTGCCGTGTCACTCAAGTGCTGCTGCAAGCGTGGCCCATATTCGGTCGTTGTTGTAGCATCGGGGGCTTTTCATGTATGTTAGTGATGGGGCAGGATGGCTTCCCTACTCAGAGTCCTGTCGTCGCATGTTCGGTCCCTCTCTTTCTTTCTATCATCCACCATTTTCGCCAGCATGTTTACAAGGGTGCTCAAGTCTCAAGTTGGCCATGGCTCTACGGGCGCATGGGGGTCGTTCATGTTTTTGAGCATTCCCGAAATTATACGGTGGCACCTCAAAATCGTGCTATGTGTGAAAAACATGTGACTTGTGGAATCCATTGGGTATAATGACACTCCACGATGCCATTAAGTCACGAAATAGATGAGTGAAGTGAGTGAATTTCGGGAACACGGATTAGGGTGGATTTTGGGGAATACCTATTTGAAGAATGTAATTTGACAACTTTGTTTAAATTTACCATGAAAGGAGTAGCGGTCGAATTTTGGCAGCTCGAAATTGTCATTGGGAGAGTACACGTATCGATATCGACCTCAATATTGAATTGACCTGGGAAACCCTTAAGATCAGAGTAAGTAAAGGGTTCTGCAAAACGAGTAAAAGGAAAACACGTGAAATCTCTTACCTCCCGTTATACGTAAAGTTGGGTTCGAAATGTCACAGAAGATCCAAACAGAAAAATGTATACTTACCTAGGTAATTTGATTTCAAAAACCAGAAATGATCGTTTGAGCTCATCAGATACTTATTGTGCATCTGTCTGGAAAGCTCTCATCATGATTTTATGCATTATACTCTTATAAGAAAACGTTGGCAAATGGGTGGGCAGTATATTCATCTCGCATCGTTACTTACGTTAGGATAATCTATTGTACGTTATAAGTAATTCAATTTATACTCGGATTCCCATACATGGAGAACCATCCCCACTGCCGGCCAAATACTACCAGAATCGAAAGAGGTATGCACGTGTTAGAGGTGTAAACAAAATATAAAGTCTGCGCATGCGTACGGTTACTCCATTCGGAAACCTATTTGAGGGGTTCACCATCAATATCCAATTGAAATGCCCACTACAATCAACGAAACACAACAAGGAATATTGGCGTCACAAGAATGAGCAAAAGCTCCCCCAACTCACTGTGGAATTCGTTGGAGAACATCAGGGATCTAGCAAGCGTGATCCCAAGTGAATTTCGTTTGTGAGCACAAACGGAAATAACCGTTGCTATCTAACGAAACCTATTATGTATAGAACTATGCGGGACAAACCCGCACATATCCCAAAATTCCAGCACGTTTGAAATTTTGAATCGATAAAAAACTTTGGTTACAAGGAATTACGTTCAGCCTGACTGAGACACCGAATTTACTCCCAGTTGTTTGAGATGTATAATGCTAGAGGAAATTTTAAATTTGGAGGACATACATTTTCCATCCTTTCTTCGACAGATTTTGTTTGGGTTGATGTACCACTTGGCAGTGGGTAATGACATTGTGAAACGTCAGTTACCACTAAAATTCATCAACGATCAAACGATACTTATCGTTGGTAGTGAGGAAGTACAATAGTGGTGCAAGCACCGCAATATATTGTGAACTACTTACCTATTACGAAAGTAGGTAATGGCAAGTTGGACATGACTAGTATACTTATTGTACAGTTCGAATTACTTATTTTACAGTTCTGTCTCTTTCAATCAGATTCAATAAAGTTCTGAAGCAATTGTGGGAAATTCTCATTCCCTAGAGTAGTAGGTATCACTTCAAATTGACATGTAGACCTTCGTGTAAGTAATCTGATGAGTCCCTCCTGACAATAAGTTTTTTTTTTTTTTCATATTTGATGAACACACGAGTAAGTGAGTATCATTATTTATTTTTCAGGCTGCACTGCTCAGTGCGGGATATGAAGAAACTTGATGAGCGACCCACTGGAAAGAAGATAGATGGATCTAAAAGAGCAGCCCTAAAATTGCTGGCAGAGAGGGCACAACCGCTGATAGAGGAACCGGATTATTACAGCGACGCTACCGACGATGTGAGTGCTGAGCCTTCTTTCCTGGAACTCCTTAACGTGGCCACCAAACACAAAGGAAAGCACTCGTTAGAGGCTGAATGACAAAGTTTGGCCCACCGGGCGTGAAATATACTCTGATATGCTAGGTGCACGCCAAATAGTCATTTATCAATTTATTATTGTTCAGGTACTCGTCGTTCTCACCTAGAACAAAACCAAAACGAGAGATCACCCTCTTGCTGATTCCTCGTTGTTCACCATTTCAGCCATCTTCATGTAGCCACTCGGTAGACATTGAATAATCACATTTATCATGGATTCCTCCTACCTATCGTTCTTGTTATCTATTTTACGCTAACTCTGTTGTAAGAATTTCTGACCATTACTTGACTTATAATAATGTAAAAAATCGTATATATGACGAACGCCACAGTGCTGATTTGTATTTAGTTGTACCGATTCAATATCGAAGCCAACTGGGTTTTGGGAAAGAGGCCAGATGTCAACTTGTATTTTTATGTTCGTGGTTTCATTAATTGTATACCTATATATAAATGTGAAATTCGTAACTTTACCTTGTAACGTTAAATTAGTCTAAAGAGTTCAAGGGAAAATTTACGGACAATACTGTTAAGTACCTACTCTGTATAGGGTATGAGGTATATCATTTCTATGTTATACCTATCCATATGTCGAGGATATATAGGTATGCTAAAAATTTATCGACTGGAGCAATCTTTCAACGGGGCTGTTTGCAGTTGGGAGGTAGATATATTTAATAAATATGATAATATTTTTTAAATTAAGTAATAGTATTATGAATCTCTTTTAGCCGGCAGCTTGTTTTGACTTGCCTAGATCTAGCACATTCATCAGACTTATTTATAGAAATTAGTCATTTTATCTACTAAATATTCACTGTACCACTTTGATATTAGATTCGATTCGAGAAAAAAATTAAATATAAGTGGTAACTAATTTATATAACTGTGTTGTTTGATGAAAGGACAGAGATACTGCGTTTTAGGACTCCCCTGAGTTAATACTGAGGGCTTAATACCGGGAACTACTACAGCCAAGTATTGTTCATGTGGGACTGTCTGTAATGGTTATGTTGTGTGCATGCATAGAGGCGTACGGGGAGACTCTCGGTTCTCTTATTTTTTCCTCTTTTTAGATAAGGTCAACAGTGTAAGACCCACCACATTCTTAACAGATAGCTTTGCGTCATTGGTATATCAACGTTGCTGTATTGCAGATGCCTCGAATACCTTCTAAAGCAATGATTACACAGCGTTGAAAATTCGCACGCAACAATAGTTATCTAATGTATGGATGAGTATGGGTTTAAATTAAATAGGTACCTACCAGCGGCTTATTACCTCCACTATAAACACTGTGCTGTTGTTCAGTTTCGGGATTTGACTCAAGGTACAAATATTCAACCCATTTTTCAGAAGTCGAATACTGGAACACCTCATGAAATCTACTGATTCAGTAGTCGGCACCGCTCTAATAATCGTACCTTTTGGAACAATTTTTCGTAAGTACTTGTTCGTACAATAAGTATCAACATTGTCATTTCTCATAATAATTATTAAACCCTCAAGCATTTTACATAAATCTTATTTTGAGGGAAATTTTCGGATTTCGCCCAAACGTTTCCTTTTGGGGATGGGGGAGTTAGGTTAGTACGCATAATGTGCTGACACTAAGCGTCTTTCGTGTGTATTTACATATTCCCCCACTAAACTTCCACTAGAGCCTCACTCCAACGCTGGATTCCTCTAGCACTTTCTGTTCTGCTTCCATACTCATCACGTCTCCTCTCATCTCACCAAGTGTTTGTTGATTCAGAGCCATATTTAAAAAGTCTTTTCTCGAAACCCATTATTTAAATTGCTTGTGTAGAGCTACACCTACACATGGAAATAATTGAAATCCAGGAATGTATTCAGAATACTCTGAAACGTAAAAGAAACAAAACCTTATTCAAATTGTTTGATTTCACTGAAAATTCGCTAAAATGGCTATTGTCACTGTAAATTTATAATAATTACCGGAAGTGTTATCTAGGGACGTAGGAGCGTCCCGCCCGCCATGAAAATCTAAAACCTCCAGAGCGACCAAGACTTCTGTTTACACGACAGAACAAGTAGGGGTTTTACACCCCGTAACTCCGCCCCCTGTGTTGAGTTTTCGTACAACCATTCTCGAAGGGCCCCTGAGGACGTGTACCCAATTTCAACCCTCGGGACCATCAGGTGCCGGATTTATGGAAGTTTGTAAATCGCAATTTCAAGGTTTTCTACTTCTCATACTCGAGAAGATTGACAGGGCTACAGCCTCACAGACATAACGGATCGAGCTGAGATTTTGCACACACATTTTTTTGTTTTGTTATGCTCTAAGGAAGTGCTTTTTGAGCCCTCCCTCCCCCGAATTTTGATAATTTTTAGGTAATCAGGTACGGAGAAATTGTTTATGTATTGGGAAAAAAAAGTTTGCTTCATCAATGCAAAAGGATGTGATATCCCCCCCCCCCCCTCCACAAACAACCCCGTTGTAAACATTCACCCGCCAAAAAAAGTAAGAAGGTATTAAGTAGGCAGTACTGAACTAAGTAGGTAGTACTCGGTATGTAGTAAGTAGGTACTGAGAAAATGTTTAGGTACTGAGAAAAAATGTTTACTTCATCAATGCAAAAATATGTAACATCCCCCAAAGACAACCCTGTCGTAAAGATTTACAACAGCGGTTCAAAATTGTTGGGGCCAAAAATAGCTAAAAATGTGTACTAAAAACAGGTAGTAACAAACAATTTGTGTTTAGAATAGCAATTGAGTTTAGAATAGCGGTTCGAGACAAAATAAAACGATAATTTCAATTTACAAAAGAACCATCCAGTATCCATAATTTATCAAATGTGGCTCAAATCTTCAGTTTGTATGAGGCAATGATTGCTTATTCGGACTAAAAATTGATGAAATCGCCACAGTTGCTTTGAGATTAGGTACCTAAATTATTATAAGATAGTGCTTCAAAAATTTGCTCATTTGGCGCACATGCTGCATGGCTGGGAATTTTTATTATAATTGTGTAACAAGCTGTGATTTCTTCAAATATAGTGCATGTTACTTTTGCCATGCCAACATTACTTATATAATGAGTTTTAGAGAACATTATTTATAATATAATGATCAAATCGATAAAAGTGTCAATCACCTTCATTAACTTCCGTTGAACTGAATCGTTTCCAACAATAAGAGGAGTAAAAAAATATATGATTTCCAATATTGTACTGATATTGAGTAAGGAAGAAGATAACATCTTTGACGGTAGCTTGAAACAAATCCATAAATCATTCCATAAATCAAAGTAGCGTAAACAGATCCCCAAATTATTTTCTTGATTTTTGAAATGCATAATTAAATATTAATTTCATGAGATCTGCGTACATTTGAACCAGAAATGGTTGACGGGGGAATCTTGTATATATACTTTTGATTTCAATTTCGAAATGCCCCAGAACATATTGTAGACTAAACTCACTCAACACGTTATAGTTTATATAAATATTTTGCTATAGTTCACCCGTAGAATCCGTTAAAACCGAAATTTCAGCTTGTTCAGCAATTATGTCGATTTGGTAATAGTATCGATCGATTCAGATAGGTCACAATTTATGGAGAATGACACCTGAATAGTGATGTAACCGTAATTTAATTGTAATTTAATTGGCATAATTCAATTATTAATCTACGTAAGATCGGCTGTTCGCCCCACTCTGTGACGTCAGAAAAGCTCCGAGAGGAGAGTCGAGATTTTGACCTGCATTGAATGGTTTACGCTGCTTCAATACTCCTCATGTTGTACAATTTTTTGAAGTCCCTATCATCATCTGTAGTTTTGGGAAGGACAGAGGTCAGGGTACCCTTATCCATACCATTACCTCAATCTAAGAACAAAAGCGCATTAGCATTGCACGTTCTATCAAAATTGGTTGGCAAGACTTGAGATAATGGAAGATCTAACTATGTGAACATAAATATGTGCACTGAGGTTGTTAGTAAGTACTACGGTTATGGAGAAAATAATTCTGATCTCTTCTTCGTACCGAATCCCACAGGAACTACGGATCCATTGATCATATTATCATCGACATGGCAAAAATCCAAGGAGATAGCCTTAACAATACGATTTTACGCATGTTACAACATTTTTCATGACTACACATGATGCAATTCATATAGTCCATATGGGGAAAAGCCCAGATAATATCCATAAAGCTCAGCGTAGAGGAGGTATACTAAACGAGAAGCCAGGCATTACAAAGACATACGGAAAAGAAAACGTCTGCCAATTCGATTAGGCAGTATAGCTTACTCACTTGAATCACATGAACGTGAAGAATAGTTGGGTAGGTTCATTCTGATACGGGACCATCTGCGATCCACCATACCCTCATAATTTCAGCCCTCTACGACTATTTTTCGCGCAGTTAGAAGCGTTACAAGGAAATGGGCAACATTTCATGTTCGCGCAGACGAATGAAATTCTTATGGAACTATCAACGAATTATTCTTGATCGACCCTCCATATCTGAACTCATTTCAACAATATTTAAAGTAGTTACGGGCGTTTCAAGTATTTCACGTCCGCGCATGCGCAGACGGACCGGTTTCCATGATATTGGAACGGGACCATTTGAATCCAACCCGCGTGTACCCTCAAAATTTCATCTCTGAACGACTGTTTTTCACGTAGTTAGAAGCGTTACAAGGAAATGGTCAACATTTCATGTTCACGCATGCGCAGATGAAAGTTACAGCACGATCCCAATTAAATTAATTTTGAACTATCAAAGTATTATTTCTGATCGACCCTCTAAGTTTGAACTCATTTCAACGATATTTAGGGTAGTTAGGAGCCCTTCAAGTATTTTACGTTTGCGCATGCGCAGCCGAAAGTTACCGAACTTTTTTAAACAATTTTGGTACGGGACCGTCTGTGACCCAACCCACATCTACCCTCCAAATTCCAGCCCATTTCGACCATTATTTCGGGTAGTTGTGGGCGTTACAAGGAATTTCCACAGACAGACACGGAACCAAAAATGTTCCTCGATGTCTGAAACGCAAAATGGAAGTGGAAATTTTCATTTTTCAAGACATATTTTTTTTACTCAATCATTTAACATGTTTTACTTGGATAATAATTATCAACATTACAACGATGGTATTGTAATAAGAATAGTACTTTACCACTAGTCATTTCATCACCCTTTGAGGATCGTGCTGTTGAAACCATACAGCAGCACTGGCAACCGTGGTCCGAGATCCGACCCCGGACAATGGGGAGGGCGGCAGGTCTTCAGTTGACTTGTCGCCCAGTTGATGGAGGGAGGAGGTTTGGGCCTCTTCTGGCTGTGCCGTCAGGGGGCTTCTCTCCTCCCCATCGTAGGTTTGAGTTCAGCTCCAGGCCCCAAGGCGCCCCCATGGTCGGCTAGCCACATGCTGATCAGCCGTTCTCCTGAATGTCGACCATATACATGCTCCTCCTGTTAGGACTCGCGTGGTCATCCATTCAAGTATGAACTCCGGGTAGCCCACCCTTTTGAGGTCTGCTGCTGACCCACTATGCCACACACCGCGCCAGGTGATGGTTGCGCAAATCACCTTTATCAGGCCAGGCTGGATGTCCGCCAATCCTGCTGCTGCTTGTAGCAGGTCATTAATTTTTTTTTTACTCAATCACGAATCCAAGGCTTCCCTACCTTCGGTAAAGTGAGGAAGCAATACCTAATTATAACCTCTAGAATCAAATGATGTGCCGATCCCTCCCCCCCCCCCCCAAGCGTCAATTCCGGTTCTGTTTATCCTGTTTTGGTGAAGTAGGATATGACAAATTATTCCCCAGATGGTTCTGCGCTATGGATCTGCAGCTTGTGCACGCGTATTGCATAGGTATACATAAAATGGGTATTCATTAGGCCTATAGTTGCTCTTAGTATCTTCAACCAATCTTCTTTGAAATCACGTTATTTTTGTCCTAAATATCGTTGCCGTCATGTCGAGTACACAGCAATGTAGGTATACAGTTGTATTTCACACTTTGGCAGCACTATTCTTCCTGGCTCTCCTATTAAAAAGTTTTTTGCAGCAGCTTGAAACCTACGTAGTTATTGCACACAAGCTAGAATCATCACAGAAATACTTATAGACTGGAGACATAAATCCATTTATCCTCGTTCATTAATGAAGGTTGCGGTTTATTGCTTCAGAAATCTGAAGTTTTTGCAAATGCATTGTACAGTTCCCCTGATGTGTATAGCTAATTTTTTGATTGATGCATAGTTTTATAGTATAGTTTCTTCCACTCACAGCGCTTGTTATAGTACCTGCAAGCAATACAAACAGTTAAGGAATTATATAGGTAGGTACCTGTTTTTACTCGATGACGAATTATTGGCACTGTTCGGTGAGGCGGAGACATTGTTTGTGGATGCGTTGATTGAAGATCTATCTTCATGAAACCTGTAGACGAAAAATAAATTACTGGACATGGTATTTTTACAAGACTTAAATAATTTAAGAAATCCTGCCAGGCTCTTTTTGAAAATCATAGAAGTTCCCAGGCTAATATGAAGTAGTAGCTACACGCAACGATATTAATATCGAACCAGTATTGTTGTTTATTTCAACAAGAACCATCATCCATGGCATAAAACTCACGTAGACTCTGATAATAAATTCTTATGAATTGTTCAACATCAAGGTTTTCCAGTAATCAAAATCTAGTTTCCATTTTGTCTAATTGTTCCGGATTTTACTCGTACCTACTAGCCAGAATTTAGCGGGTGAGATCTGTACACAATCCCTACAATCCATCGTAGGGGTAAGATAAACAAAATAATCGTGCAAAACTATCTTCTCGATTTCACAACGGCGCGCAGTAAGCTGCTCAAGACAACCCAGGGAGATGAGTATGGTGATAATGATTATGATTTTGTTATTCTCATAAGGTGGCATGAAGATTATTTGCCACGATTTGTTATTTATTTTATTTGGTTGTTAAGTGTAAAAAAAATTGTGTCCTCTAATCAAAATGACCCCTCACGTTATTCGAGGAATTTTGTGAACGAATTTGGTTAAAATACATCTGTCTATAGGTACCTTATAACACGCGTCCCATCGAAAGAACAATCGAAACGAGCTAAAAATGGAAAAAAGGTGTCATGACGGTGAGACTGCAAGTATGAATTTCATTAAAAAACGCTGCGAAGTCCTTGTCACATGGGTTTATTATTCTACTGGACATACCTACAGAAGTGCCGGCTGTTCATTTACTGTTTCTTTCGGTGATTTCCGACGATTTCCCAGGTTTTTGACTCATAAAAAATCAATTTTGGGAGCTGAACGTTTGGTAGAACCTCAATTCCCCACTCTGTGGTCAAAATCGACTTCATATTCGGTCTTCTTGTCCCCAAAAACATGGAAAACGATACCTCAAAAGCTCATGTTACTAACATGTTACTAAAACACAAAATGTGCCTATTTTTGTGTACATTTTCACTCATAACACCCCTGGGTATATTCCGATCGGGCTGAAAAGTTTCGTGACACAACTGGGGACCAAATAGATCACGTATGCGAAAGAAAGACTTTTTTAGACCAAAAATGAAGCCGGTACCGGGATACGGCGTACGGCGGACGGACATTGCATTTTTGGTATCAACGCACCTTGAAACGTAAAAGAAAATTTTTGAGGGGTGTTATAAAATTTTTTTACTGATCGATTACATACGTGTATTATTCCCAGAATAATAAACGAAAACGGGCCACATCTTGCATCAGCGCATGCGCGAACTTGGAATTCTTGCCATGCTCATTATATATGCAAAACTAGCAGGAAAGAGCTGCGAAACAAAGATTCTTGCCATGCTCATTATATACGTAATAACAGCAGGAAAGAGCTTTGAAACAAAGATGAAACATGAAGTCACAAAGGCTTTACACGATGATAATGAATAATGATAATGGATGGATGAATGAATGAATGATAATGAATTGGTGGGAAGGCCACTGCCCGAGCTCGAGCTGCCGTTGCACTGGTAATTGAAAACAAATTGACGCATATATGGTTCAGCGAACGTACTTTGGTTGTTCACTAAGATTGGCAGAGGCTTTCCGTGACTTCTGGAGGTTAGGCATGAAAACAAGGGAATAATTAGGATACCGAAAAATTCTATGTGGAACTACATTACGGATAGAATGAACCCAAACGACTATTTAGTTACCTATCAGTGCGGCGATTTAAATGCTCGAGTAGGAAACTTACCAACCGAAAATAATGTCGTTGGACTGCGCAGAGAGCCCAGTAATTCAAATGGGATTTAATTGAGACACTGCCTCATTTAACTTGCTAAAAATAATAACTCACTTCTTCCGAATGGATATTCACCAATACACGTGGAGTGTACGAGGACGTACTCGTCGCCTTACAATATATAATTATTATCGTCTACTGTAGTATGGCTACTGTAGGATGATGCTTGGAATTTCGCTGTTGACTGTGAAGGACAAAAAATTGTAAAACGAAAATTGAAAATGCGCATTCCTATGTATGAATGCAGTAATTTTGTGAAGTTTGAAGAGAGATTCAGTTCATGTAGAAAGCTTCAGTGCTGACATGACTTCTTAACCTGTGGATTGGTGATGGCAATTTTCCAGATAGCCTCATCAACTTTCAGCACATGAAGATCGTGGTGGAGTTTGACATTACGAAGGTAACACTCTGCATTGAGCATGCTCCTGAGGCATTGCCTTGAAAACGTCGTATGATCTCTCCATATCTCTGGGCTGACTGTGCAGCCCCACAGCTGCGCTCTACGGGATAACAGGGTTGATTTATTTTGCACAGACAGCTTCGATTTTCCAAATTTGAGAACCAGCTCTGATTTAATTCTTTCCATGTTGCTTTTTCCATCGTGGTTTTGCATCTGACGCCATTCCTAGGTACTTTGCCTCATTAGCCTGTGGAATAAAACTGTCGTTGAGGTGAGTGGGCATTGAATCGATTTTCAGATATTAATAGTCGTAGTTTTGGAATTTATGGGACCGAGTGATACAAGGAATCGTCGGAGGTATCATCCGAGTTTGTAGCTGGGTAATTCGAGTGGGGCGGGTACTACGGTGCTACTGGAGGTCATCGCTGCTTGCAAATACAGGAAGGTTAACGTCATACATGATCCAGGATTGTAAGTCTACTACAGGAACGTTGTAAGTAGGTATTCGTGGAAGGCTACGAGGAGGGTTACGATGGGCAAGGTTAGGGGATGAGGAGTTGTGGATAGTAGCCTGTTTTCCCTCGTTGTACTTAAAAGGTGTGAGTCGATCGGGGTAGGTGGGTAGGTACACGATCAACCCGACATTGTTGAGAAGGGCGTCTTATGACGACGAGGAAAGGGGCCTTGGCTCTATTGTTGCATGAGATAAAAGACTGAGGGTAGCAGAACACTCGAATATCCTCCTATTGTCTACTTCGACTACATCAATAGCTTACCACCCCCTTTTCCGACCCTCAGCACCATATCACTCAGGGTAACAGGAGCACGCCCAATTTGGCCAGGAGTGAAGAGGTCGGAGGAAGTCGAGTCATAAATTCCTTTCAAGTCTTTTCAAATATAAGAGACGTTGATGAATCGCGGATAGACAGTGTTAACCCGTAACTTCGAACGAGATGTACTCAGCAGGATCAAGCAGGTACACGTGGCATGGAGGGCTACGACTCCTATCTGTGACGGAGGTACAAGCGCATCGTCACAGGAGCAGTTACGTGAACTAGCATTCCAGATCATCAAATCATTCCATCGCCGGCACTAAGAGTTATAGTTTTATTTCACTTGATTAATAATTCCACTATTTAGCGGTTCAGTTCCTCCATAGTTGATAGTTAACGACTCAGACTCCTGCTGCTTTCCCCGCCTAGTTTATTTGGAACCGTTCAATTAAAGTATCGATAAACTTGATTTTGTCTCAGCGACATGAAAATTTGCTCAAAATAACCAAGAAAATATTTGCTCGATAAAAAAGGTACAACCTTATACATACATACTATATCTCATATTACAGGCTTATCCCATCTTCATTCATACCAGTTAGCCCTAATTATTTATAATATCGAACGAATATATAATATATTTTATTGACCAGATAGATGGCCAGTGCATTGCACAGCTCAAGATAAGTCAGCTGTATGATTCGGGAAGTTGGGAGCGTATTGAGTATGTTAATGGTCATGCAATGATGGCCGTACTGAGTATAGGAGTCATATTTAAACAATTTTGATGATCCTATAATTTGATAAAGTTCCAGTAGTTTCGTCAGTATTAATTGGAAATTATGTGATGAGGATGAGTAAGCTGTTTTATTTTGAAATACCCACCATTTTTCGTATTACTTTAACAAGTACTCTTTTGAGTACTAGTTTTGTAACAATTTGTTTTGAAGTCATTTTTGCAAGTTCATTTAGCAAAATCTACATTCTGGGAATCCAACTTAACATTTTGTTTCCAGATTCTGATACTTCCAGCATTTTTAAACTCATAATTTTGTGAAATATCGTCAGATAATATTCGTTCGTAACATTCGTTTTGTATTTACTCATGTATTTGAAATAAATGTTTCAGTGATTATTCCTTATATTACAACTGTTGAGTGCCAAAAGAGCATGAGTCCAAAATTTTGAAATTTACATAAATTTGAAACTTGTTCACCAAACATTATGTTTAAGCTCTCAAAATGTTTGTTGTGCGCATCTCTTACAATTTAGGTTATTACCTAACTTTTTTTATAAACAGTTTTTTTTTTTGTATCTCCTGTAAAATTGAGAAAAGCTGACTCATGCCCATTCTGCCTTGAGCGATTCAATTAAACATTTGATTTTCGCATTGACGAGTCCTTCCTGGGCGGTATTGACTGGTCCAGGAAAGCAAACAAGTCATCTGACATGTTTATTGGAATGGGGATTTCAAAACAACCGAGGGAACTTGCCGGTTCTGAGAGGCGCGGGGAGGGGGGTTGAAAGGGGGGCGAGGCCCCCACTGCCTCCAGCCCGACAGTTTAATATAAGCTGGAGCCTTGTTGAGACGTCTGCTCTGCAGATAGGGAACATGGAGACTGAAGGCGGGGGCTTTTGGGGTGGGTAGAACAGGCTTCTTGGGCTGTAAAGAAGGCTCGGGGTGCCTTGGCGACAAATGGTTATTAAATTCGCACGCCATCATATAGCCTATCAGGTAAGTATTTTGTCGACCCGCCACAATGTGCGTTCTGATATTGTCCAAAAATCATCTTCTCGAAATTACATTTAATTAGGTAGCTATCATCCATCCTATCATGTATCCCGTCAAACCTGCCACCCATAGGTAACATCTGCGGACGGAGGGAAAATATATTATTATTTGGAATCACAGGCCCAACAGTTTTCGGAAACTTTTGGCAAAATCAATAACTGACAGAAACGAACACATACTGGGCCATTATTGAGTAAGAAAAGAAAATTGATGAATATTGAACGACAACTACTATCGAGAACATGAAAGAAGAGCAAAGTGTCGTCGGCCACCTGCTCCGTGGATACATAAATAAAACGCTGCAAAGTCCTTGTCACATGGGTTTATTATTCTATTGGACATACCTACAGAAATGTTGGCTGTTCATTTATTGTTTCTTTTATGCGTAATAATCAAAATAGCTATTTCTGACGGTTTCCATTAATTTTGGCCCCTAAAACACAAATTAGGTACGCGTTTTTTTAAACTATCTTCGATCATTGGTGCTAGTGCCATTTAATCGTCTTGATCCACATGATGACAATTTTTCCAGTGTTATTATACAAACTGATGGTGATTTCAGACGATTTCCCAGATTTTTCACTCATAAAAAATCAATTTTGGGAGCTGAACATTTGGTAGAACTCAATTTTCCACTCTTTGGTCAAAATCGACTTCATAATTCGGTCTTCTCGTCCCCAAAAACATGGAAAATTATATCTCAGAAGCTGATGTTACTAACGTTACTAAAACGCAAAAAGTACCCATTTTTACACACGTTTTCACTCATAACACCCCTGGGTATATTCCGATCGGGCTGAAAAGTTTCGGGACACAACTAGGGCCCAAATGGAGCATGTGTGCGAAAGAACGAATTTTTTAGACCGAAAATGAAACCTGTAGACGTGATACGGCGGACGGACATTGCATTTTTGGAATCTACGCACCTTGAAACGGAAAAGAAAAAAGTTTGAGGGGGCGTTAAAAATTTTTGGCTGAGCGAATACATAGGTGTATTATTCACTGAATAATAAACCAAAAAACGCTGCAAAGTCCTTGTCACATGGGTTTATTATTCTATTGGACATACCTACAGAAAGGTTGGCTGTTCATTAATTGTTTCTTTCATGCGTAATAATCGAAATAGCTACTTCTGATGGTTTCCATTAATTTTGGCCCCCAAAACACAAATTAGGTACGCTCTTTTTTTCTTTTTTTTTTAAACTATCTTTGATCATTGGTAGTGCCATTTAATCGTCCTGAACCACGTCTTGACACTTTTTCCAGTGTTATTATACAAACTGATGGTGATTTCAGACGATTTCCCAGGTTTTTCACTCATAAAAAATCAATTCTGGGAGCTGAACATCTGGTAGAACTCAATTTTCCACTCTTTGGTCAAAATCGACTTCATATTCGGTCTTCTCGTCCCCAAAAACATAGAAAACGATATCTCAGAAGCTCATGTTACCAATATGTTGCTAAAACGTAAAAAGTACCTATTTTTACACACATTTTCACTCATAACACCCCTGGGTATATTCCGATCGGGCTGAAAAGTTTCGGGACACAACTAGGGCCCAAATGGAGCATGTGTGCGAAAGAACGATTTTTTTAGAACGAAAATGAAGCCTGTACACGTGATACGGCGGACGGCGGACAGCGTACGGCGGACGGACATTGCATTTTTGGAATCTATGCACCTTGAAACGTAAAAGAAAAAAGTTTGAGGGGGTGTTATAAAAATTTTTTGCTGAGCGAATACATAGGTATATTATTCACAGAATAATAAACCAAAAGGAGTGTACTACCTACCTAATTTGTGTTTTAGGGGCCAAAATTAATGGAAACCATCAGAAATAGCTATTTCGATTATTATGCATGAAAGAAACAATAAATGAACAGCCAACATCTCTGTAGGTATGTCCAGTAGAATAATAAACCCATGTGAGAAGGACTTTGCAGCGTTTTGGAATCTACGCACCTTGAAACGTAAAAGTAAAAATTTTGAGGGGGCGTTACAAAATTTTTTGCTGAGCGAATTCACTGAATAATAAACCAAAAAACGCTGCAAAGTCCTTGTCACATGGGTTTATTGTTCTATTATTTTATTGGTCTACAGAAATGCCGGCTGTTTATTTATTGTTTCTTTCGTGTAAATTAATTGAAACAGCTATTTCTGGTGGTTTCCACAAATTTTGGCCCCCAGAACTTGAATTAGGTACTACGCTCCTTTTGGTTTATTATTCTGTGAATAATACACCTATGTATTCGCTCAGCAAAAAATTTTTATAACACCCCCTCAAACTTTTTTCTTTTCCGTTTCAAGGTGCGTAGATTCCAAAAATGCAATGTCCGTCCGCCGTACGCCGTATCACGTGTACCGGCTTCATTTTCGGTCTAAAAAATTCGTTCTTTCGCACACATGCTCCATTTAGGCCCTAGTTGTGTCCCGAAACTTTTCAGCCCGATCGGAATATACCCAGGGGTGTTATGAGTGAAAATGTGTGTAAAAATAGGTACTTTTTGCGTTTTAGCTACATGTTAGTAAAATGAGCTTTTGAGGTATCGTTTTCCATGTTTTTGGGGACGGGAATACCGAATATGAAGTCGATTTTGACCAATGACGCGGAAATTGAGGTTTTACCATTGGTTCAGCTCCCAAAATTGTTTTTTTTTTAGTCAAAAACCTGGAAAACTGTCTGAGATCACCGTGAATGTGTATAATAACTTTAGAAAAAATGTAAACAGGTGAATCAAGACCATTAAATGGCACTACCAATGATCAAATATGATCTGGAAAAAAATAAAAAAAAGCGTAGGTACCTATTTCATGTTTTGGGGACCAGAATTGGTGGAAATCATCAAAAATAGCTATTTAAATTATTGCGCATGAAAGAAACAATAAATGAACATCCAACGAGAATCTCTAGAACTCCAATAGAATAATAAACCCATGTGACAAGGACTTTGCAGCGTTTTTGGTTTATTATTCTCTGAATAATACACCTATGTAATCGCTCAGCAACAAATTTTTATAACCCCCCCTCAAACTTTTTTCTTTTCCGTTTCAAGGTGCGTAGATTCAAAAAATGCAATGTCCGTCCGCCGCCCGCCGTACGCCGTCCGCCGTATCACGTGTACAGGCTTCATTTTCGGTCTAAAAAAGTCGTTCTTTCGCACACATGCTCCATTTGGGCCCTAGTTGTGTCCCAAAACTTTTCAGCCCGATCGGAATATACCCAGGGGTGTTATGAGTGAAAATGTGTGTAAAAATAGGTACTTTTTGCGTTTTAGCAACATGTTGGTAACATGAGCTTTTGAGGTATCGTTTTCCATGTTTTTGGGGACGAGAAGATCGAATATGAGGTCGATTTTGGCCAAGGAGTGGAAAATTGAGGTTGTACCAGATGTTCAGCTCCAAAAATTGATTTTTTATGAGTGAAAAATCTGGGAAATCGTCTGAGATCACCATCAGTTTGTAGAATAACACTAGAAAAAGTGTCAACACGCGGATCAAGACGATTAAATGGCACTACCAATGATCAAAGTTAATTTGAAAAAAAAAAAAAGATCGTACCTACCTAATTTGTGTTTTGAGGGCCAAAATTGGTGGAAACCATCAGAAATAGCTATTTCAATTATTTCACATGAAACAAAAAATAAATGTACAGCCAACATTTCTGTAGAATAATAAACCCCATGTGACAAGGACTTTGCAGCGTTTTTTTTCTTCAAATTACCCTTGATCATTGATTGTACCATTTAATCGTCTTGATCCACGTGTTGACACTTTTTCTAGTGTTATTATACAAATTGATGGTGATTTCAGACGATTTCCCAGGTTTTTGACTCATAAAAAATCAATTTTGGGAGCTGAACATCTGGTGCAACCTCAATTTTCCACTCCTTGGTCAAAATCGACTTCATATTCGGTCTTCTCGTCCCCAAAAACATGGAATACTATACCTCAAAAGCTCATTTTACTAACATGTTACTAAAACACATAAAGTACCTATTTTTATACTCATTTTCACTCATAACTCCCCTGGATATATTCCGATCGGGATGAAAAGTTTCGGGACACAACTAGGGTCCAAATGGAGCATGTGTGCGAAAGAACGATTTTTTAGACCGAAAATGAAGCCTGTAGACGTGATACGGCGTACGGCGTACGGCGGACGGCGGACGGACATTGCATTTTTGGAATCTACACACCTTGAAACGGAAAAGAAAAAATTTTGAGGGGGTGTTATAAAAATTTTTTGCTGAGCGAATACATAGGTGTATTATTCACAGAATAATAAACCAAAAGGAAGATGGGGCATATGGGATGGCGGGAGACGTCGCGGCATCGAATTTCTATGATCGGGATCAGTTTTGACAACTTGGCCGAAAAATACCATGAATGGAGAAATATTCCGACAAGTTATCGCAGATCTCTGAGTTCATAAAGGGTACCCATCAGATTCAACAAACATCAAGACCCAACATGTCCGTCAGCCGAAACATTTCCTATTCCACAGCTACACGATAAGATCGGTGAAGGTTTCCTACACGCTAGCGGTATTTCGAACAACACTATCTCCATTTATAAACTGTTTTATTTATTATTATTCGAAGGAACTGTTGTGAGATGTTTACCAAATGAACGTAGAGAAAACAGGAAAGAGCAATTGAATTCCCATTCCAACGGTTATTGCAATTAAAGTGTAAGTGAATTACAGTACCAATATAATTACTATATGCAATTTTGTCTATATAGTTTCTACGTAGATACAAATATATTCAAACTAGCAAAAAGGAACGGTAGGATGACATAATAGTGTCATGCACAGATCCAATCAATTTTTTCTCCATTTCGGTTTATTATTCTGTCAATAATACACCTATGTAATCGCTCAGAAAAAAATTTGTATAGCACCCCCTCAAAATTTTTTCTTTTACCTACGTTTTAAGGTGCATAGATTCCAAAAATGCAATGTCCGTCCGCCGTCCACCGCACGCCGTACGCCGTATCACGTGTACTGGCTTCATTTTTGGTCTAAAAAAGTCGTTCTTTCGCAGACATGCTCCATTTGGGCCCTAGTTGTGTCCCGAAACTTTTCAGCCCGATCGGAATATACCCAGGAATGTTATGAATGAAAATGTGCACAAAAATAGGTACTTTTTGTGTTTTAGTAACATGAGCTTTTGAGGTATCGTTTTCCATGTTTTTGGGGACGAGAAGACCGAATATGAAGTCGATTTTGACCAAAGAGTGGAAAATCAAGGTTCAACCAAAACCATGTTCAGCTCCCAAAATTGATTTTTTATGAGTCAAAAACCTGGGAAATCGTCTGAAATCACCATCAATTTGTATAATAACACTGGAAGTAGTATCAACACGTGGATCAAGACGATCAAATGGCGCTACCAATGATCAAAGATAAATTGAAAAAAAAGGAGCTTGCCTAATTCGTGTTTTAGGGGCCAAAAATGGTGGAAACCATCAGAAATAGCTATTTCAATTATTTCATATGAAATAAACAATAAATGAACAGCCAACATTTCTGTAGATAGGTATGTCCAATAGAATAATAAACCCATGTGACAAGGACTTTGCAGCGTTTTTACTTTCCTTAAACAGTCCGAAGGGCAACAAGAAAATATTGCAGTAAACCTGAAAACAAATTTCTGGAACTCACCCTGTTTATGGTTCCCAATTTATGGGTATAAGACCCACCCCAACCCATGTACAACATTCCAGCCTCTACAATACTGAAAGAAATTTTAGGTTCTTCGCTAAAAATTTTATTTTACTCACCCAGGAGGGAGTGGCTGAAGGTTAGAGTGGGGTGGACGGCGGCGATCCTGGGAATGACACAGGTCCATCATTCGCCTTCCAGCCCTCGATCTTTCAAGGTCAGTTTACTGTTCCCGTCGAGCTATATAATCGCACCCATGATCAATTAAATTTATTCATTGCTCGCCCCCCCCCCCCCCCCCCTCCTTCAGGAGTCGAGTCAATCATATTCTTAATAAAATTTTCTCAGTGCCTGCGATCAAACTTCAATCCTGTATCAAAGCAACCCTGTTGAGCCCTCTCAGGAGATCTCACACATTGCAGCAGAACTCATTTCCGACAGCACTACTTCCTCTGCCGTAACATGTTTGATCGTGCAGTCCTGATTTCTCTTTGGCTATTTGCAAAATTGCATTGGTCACCTTCTTTTCTTGATATATATGTTTATCCGAGTTATCCCAACCTCCTACCCCTTAATTTTCCCCACTCATATATATTGACGTCCAATGATCTTTACTTTTCAACCAACCATAGGTACATTATTAACAAATTATACTAATTGAAGGCACGAGTGGAAGAGGGTGCTAAGTGACATTTTCACAAAAACTCGGGGTTTTGCATAAATGATGGTTTCCAAGCGCTATCTATCTATGGTGGCAGTCTGGATACGCAATAACAACTACCTGGAGAGATATAGAGTGGAAGAAGGTGTCATGTAACTATATGACTTCCTTTTGGTTTATTATTCTGTGAATAATACACTATGTATTCGCTCAGCAAAAAATTTTTATAACACCCCCTCAAAATTTTTTCTTTTCCGTTTCAAGGTGTGTAGATTCCAAAAATGCAATGACCGACCGCCGTCCGCCGTACGCCGTACGCCGTATCACGTCTACAGCCTTCATTTTCGGTCTAAAAAAATCGTTCTTTCGCACACGTGCTCCATTTGGGCCCTAGTTGTGTCCCGAAACTTTTCAGCCCGATCGGAATATATCCAGGGGAGTGATGAGTGAAAATGTGTATACAAATAGGTACTTTTTGTGTTTTAGTAACATGTTAGTAAAATGAGCTTTTGAGGTATAGTATTCCATGTTTTTGGGGACGAGAAGACCGAATATGAAGTCGATTTTGACCAAGGAGTGGAAAATTGAGGTTGTACCAGATGTTCAGCTCCCAAAATTGATTTTTTATGAGTCAAAAACCTGCGAAATCGTCTGAAATCACTATCAATTTGTATAATAACACTAGAAAAAGTGTCAACACGTGGATCAAGACGATTAAATGGTACAATCAATGATCAAGGGTAATTTGAAGAAAAAAAAAGGAGCGTAGTACCTAATTCAAGTTCTGGGGGCCAAAATTTGTGGAAACCACCAGAAATAGCCATTTCAATTAACTTACATGAAAGAAACAATAAATAAACAGCCGGCATTTCTGTAGACCAATAAAATAATAGAATAATAAACCCATGTGACAAGGACTTTGCAGCGTTTTTGGTTTATTATTCTGTGAATAATACACCTATGTATTCGCTCAGCAAAAAATTTTTATAACACCCCCTCAAAATTTTTTCTTTTCTGTTTCAAGGTGCGTAGATTCCAAAAATCCGATGTCCGTCCGCCGTCCGCCGTACGCCGTATCACGTGTACAGGCTTCATTTTCGGTCTAAAAAAGTCGTTCTTTCGCACACATGCTCCGTGTGGGCCCTAGTTGTGTCCCGAAACTTTTCAGCCCGATCGGAATATACCCAGGGGTGTTTTTGAGGACGAGTAGACCGAATATGAAGTCGATTTTGACCAAAGACGCGGAAATTGAGGTTTTACCAAAGGTTCAGCTCCCAAAATTGGTTTTTTATGAGTCAAAAACCTGGAAAACTGTCTGAAATCACCATCAATGTGTACAATAACATTGGAAAAAGTGTAAACAGGTGAATCAAGACCATTAAATGCCACTACCAATGATCAAAGATGATCTTAAAAAAAAAAAAAGCGTACCTATTTCATGTTTTGGGGGCCAAAATTGGTGGAAATCATCGGAAATAGCTATTTCAATCATTCCACATGAAAGAAACAATACATTTAACAGCCAACAAAAATCTCTAGAACTCCAATAGAATAATAAACCCATGTGACAAGGACTTTGCAGCGTTTTTCAATGGAAGAAGGTGCTATAAGACCTTATCACCTTATTTCAATAATACAAATGTAACCTCTAAATCGCTGCTTCATGGAAGAAGGTGCTATGAGCCCATGTCACCTTCTTCCAGTTAAATAAAAAATTTACCTGTAAAACGTTGTTTCATGGAAGAAGGTGCTATGTGAGGTACATAGCACCTTCATCCATCACAGATGTTCAGTTTTGGCTTCATATCGCAGGTTCGTTACGAAAGGGCTTTCTGCGATTTGAAGCCAGAATTGGACATTTGTGATGAGTGAAGGTGCTATGTATAGCCGTTTTCTTACCTACTGGTCGTCATATCTGACTACTTAAAGAACCACAGCTTAGTATAAGAGCCCGAGGGGAACGTGTGCAGGAAGAAGATCACCAGTGGGGCGGCCCAAGGTTCTATATTGGGACCTGAGCTGTGGAATGCGAGCTTAGATGGGATCCTTCTGCTGGACATGCTGAGGATATGTTCCTGGTGACCTATGCCGATGATGTAGCAGTGGTGATAAAATACCGTACTTCGGAGGGACTCCAGTGGAAGCTCAACCGATCAGTGAGGTGAGTCAAGCCTTGGATGGAGGAACATGGGTTGCAGCTTGCAGTTCACAAAACCGAAATAGTGCTGCTGACTAAGAGACACATTAACCGTGTCACCCAGTTTCAGGTGGAGGACGAAACCATTGAATCATCTCATTCGGTGCGGTATCTGGGAGTGACCCTCGACTGAAGGCAGACCTTCTGGGTGCACATCAAGCGAGCAGGAGAAAGGGCAGGGGCGGTGACAGCAAACCTGAGCAGGCTATTGGCAAAAATTGGTGGACCATCACCCAAGAAAAGGAAGATTCTCATGACCGCAGCCAAAGCAATCTTTTTATATGGAGTGGAGGTGTGGGTTGAGGCCCTACAAGTTAAAAGTACCGAGACCACCAACAATCAGTGCAGAGGAGAGGAGGCTTGCAAATAGCAAACGCCTATCGTACCATCTCTTTCCCTGTCATTGGGGTCATTGCTGCCACCATCCCAATCGACCGCCTAGCAAAGGATCTACCTCAGGTGATTCACAGAAGAGTCAAAATCCGATATCCCGCAGGTGCGTCCATGGCTTGACAGGAGGCACAGAGAAGTGGATTTCTACATTAAGGTGCGGCGACACTGCCACCGGTCTTGACTTGACTTGACCTCACTTGCGTGCCTGTCTGAACCGATCCTTTGTATTTCAAAGGGGAGTGGCAAGACTGCGACAGGACCTGACTTGACTTGAGCCACCCACCGGACTCCGTTCTGATCCGATCTGCATGGGTTGAGACCTGTCTACGGTCCCCCCTCTACTGCGATTTTCAACCCCTCGCACCCCCTCGAGCCATCCAAAGCAGCCCAAATTGCTCTCTTCTCATCCTAAAATAGTTTTGAAATTGAACATCGTTCAGTTTGGCGAGTAGGATGTGAAATTCACCGTATTGTACTCGTTCCAAAACATACGGTGACATCCACGACTTATTCAAAGAAAGAAAACTTGTCACTAGTTCTATTTATTTATCAGAATCGGATTTTGGTTCTAAATCACAAAGAATGGCTTCCGTTTCGGACGGCATACTCTTGTGACGTCTAAGAACAAACTGGACTGGTTGGAGTCGGTGACGCCGGTCAAGTTAAGTCCTGTGGCAGTGTCGCACCCCTCTCCGGTCACCAGTCCGGTGGCTCCAGTCAAGTCAAGTCCGGTGGCAGCTTTAAGGTGCGGCGACTGGACTTGACTTGACTTGACCTCACGTGCGTGCCTGTCTGAACCCATCCTTTGTATTTCAAAGGGGAGCGGCGAGACTGCGACCGGACCTGACGTGACTTGACTTGAGCCACCCACCGGACTCCGTTCTGATCCGGTCTGGATGGGTTGAGACCTGACTCCGGTCCCCCTCTACCACGATTTTCAACCCCTCGCACCCCAACGAACCATCCAACGCAGCGCCCACTGCTCTTTTCTCATCCTAAAATAGTTTTGTAATTGAACATCGTTCAATTCGGCGAATAGGGTGTGAAATTCACCGTACTGTGCTCGCTCAGAAACATATGGTGACATCCACGACTCATTCAAAGGCAGAAAACCTGTCACTAGTTCTATTTCTTCATCAGAATCTGATTCTGATTGTAAATCAAAAAGAATAACTTCCATTTCGGAGGACATACTCTTGTGACGTCTAAGAACAAACTGGACTGGTCGGAGTCCGGTCAAGTCAAGTCCGGTGGCAGTGTAGCACCCCCCTCCGGTCAGTAGTCCGGTGGCTGTGGTCAAGTCAAGTCCGGTGGCAGTGTCGCCGCACCTTTATGATGTTCCTGTCGGGCCATGGATACTTCCGGTCCTATCTGCACAGAAGGGCGCTAGCAGACACGTCGGGGAAAGGGAGATTCTAGAAGAACAGGAGGGTTAAATCACACCAACCAATGTGATCGGGAAGATGATCTCCTACCAGGGAACCAGGGAGAGGATTGTGTCGTACATAGTCCGAATCCTCAAGGAAAAAAAGCTGAACGTCCCGTTCCTTAGGTGAATAATGAACTGGAGACCTCAAGAAGACATCAGAAGAGAGCGTGACATCGCCCAGTGACTGACCCCACTCCGAAGTAATGCTGAGCAAGCAATTTTACGCTTGACGACTTTTGAACCAGTGTTCAAGGCTGGAGCACAGGCTGTATCTCGACGATTACGCGCTTTACGTCCGTAAATAGGGTTGTCCATGTGAATGGTTTGACGTTTTTACGCGTTTTACTCGAGCCTTTACGGCCTTTGCGTTTTACGTCATTACGTCATTGCTTTACGTCGATTATGCGTCAATGTGAACCCAGCTTAATTCATCTGCAATAATAATCTTCAATGAAAATTTGAGGAAGAAATTTGTTTTAAATGTTCATCCAAGGATGCAATACTATTTACACTTAAGATTTAATATTCAATGTGTTTTTTTATTATATTTTTAACGTTACAACACCCCTCATTGATTAAATAAGGTTGAATCCCAATCATCACTCATAGTGGAAGAAGGTGCTATGTACACAATTCCTAGAATAACCATCCAACGCTTTAAAATCAAGAAAATTATCATCACTCGGTGGACATAGGGTACGATTAGCTACAATCTAAATACATAAAGCCGCAAAAATATTGAAACCAACAAAAATTACGACTTGAAAACTTTGAAGTCAAATTACTCGAAATCAGTTTTTTGTAACATAGCACACTCTTCCACTCGTGCCTTCAATTACATTCACTGGAACACGTAGACACCATACCAGGTAGGACGAACCAGAGACGGTCCATTCGGACTACCAGTACAACTTACTCGTAGTTAGTTATGCGGTTCTAAAGTCCACTGTGGACCTTGGCCTCCCGCGTTAATCGACGCCATACGCACCTGTCATAGGCTTTGGCTCTCCATCCTGTGAAGTGTATCCTGCAGAGGTCTTCCAGCCATCCTCTTCTTGGGCGTCCCCTTCTTCTCGTCCCAAGCACTTCGTTTATTTGGAACCGTGAAAGCAACTTCATTTTCAACATTTTCTTGGTCATTTGGCTCTCACTCATTTGCTGTATATGACCCAGCCAGCCTTGACGAAGCGTATCACATTTTCCCTTCCATATAGTGCCTCGAGTTCTAAATTCGTCCTGAACCACCAGATTCCTCGTACGCAGACAGCCATGCACATGCATTGATATATGGGGATATATATATGCATCTCAACATTTTCCTTTTAAAAATCCAGAGGGCCCGCTGGTCTGCCTGCTCCAACACCCATGTCTCTGCCTCAAAGGTTACCGTGGTCTAACCAGTTTTTGTTAAAATTTGTCCTTAGTTTGTCTAGTCAGAACGGACGAAGGACTGAACTGAAAGGTCAAAACTGAAATGGATAAGAGGCTGTAGTATGATCTGTTCCCTGACATGATTCGCTTCGTTCCCTCCTCACTTATTCTGCTTTCGCTGTTAATTTCAGCTCCAAGATATGTGAAGGAAGTAGCCGTTTCAAATGCGCTATCATTAATGTTATAGTTTTGCGGGTGTCTTCTGCTCTCTGACGTGGAAATACCATATATTTGGTTTTGGCCTCATTAAATGTTTGGCTCATGCCTTTACACCTTCCCTCCAAACCACTGAAAGCATCCCTGATGGCTCATTCGCTCCTAGTACAAATCAAGACATCATCAGCATATTTATGCTAACATTTGGAAGGATATTATGTCACCTCTCAGCTCAATATTGTCCACTTTTACCGTAGAGCTGCAAGTGAAAATAGGTACGCGTAGTTGGAAGTGCCATTTCCATTTGACACACGATCTTGTACAGATTTTTATTTTGGGCAGGAACTTCCTGAACGCCTCCTGAACTATAGTCACGGAATAAAATAAACCATCCCCGAATTGGAACTACCGCAACTAAGACTGAGCGTAGTTACTTGTGCATTGAGTTGGTAACGAATTAATTTTGTTATTAGCGTCGTTTTCTGAAGCCCTACATACCCGCATAAAGAGAAAAATGTGAAATAATTACGGACGAAAAATTTCAAACTTTCATGTAGGTACCTACTAAAAATTCTTGACACATTGCAATAGTTTATTTCTTTCTCAACAATTCGTCAGAAAGAAACCTGGGGAGAATCAGTTATCATGACTAGGTACTCACTTAAACTGAACACATACCATTTTGACGTACAGAACCAAACTTGAAACATAACACGCTTTAACCGTTGGAATAAAACTTTTCATCTTACTCATAAAAGATTTTCTTACATGGAGTTTGCCAATAGAAAACATGTTAACTTTTACCTTATGAATGAAATGGTCCCGGGTATGACACTAAACTGCGTCCAGCACGGGGGACAGACCTCTCAGCCGTAGTGAAGGCAATATTTCTAGGAGTGGGGCTCCGAAATAATCCCCGTGAGGGTGGGCAGCAGCGCCATTCACTGTCAGGAAGGGGCAGCAGTGCGGTATTCACTATGATGACTCATCCCGAATACATTCGAAGGCGCCTGAAAAATCTGTCAGTAGTTTCTTCGATACTACGGCGCACAAGGCAACGGAAAACCACTGCGTCCACTTTCCCAAGACCAGGGCCCATATGGGTCCATCATGGCTCGAAAAAAGGAAAAAAATGTCCCTCAGTTACGGACAGCCTTGAATGACTCGAGAGTGCGAAGAATCTCCCGGCCGGCCCTGAGGACTAGATCCCGAAATGTGATAAGTATTTTTGAGGCTGACAAAACGCACGATGTCTTGCTGGACAAGAAGAGGTTGAGGATTAATATCATGGGTGTAAGTGAGACGAGATGGCACGGATCAGGAGAGTGCTTTGCTGTATCGATGATCATGTTGTTTATTTTAGTGGATCACTAGAATGGAGTTGGGATTATAATCAATCCGGAAATTAAGTCAAATGTGATCACGTATTTTCCAAAGCCGGGTAGGGTGATTAAATGATGGAATTGAAAGGCAAACCGTTGAACGCTAATGTCATACAAGTTCATGCACCTACCCGAGATAAGGGGAATGAAGAAGTAGAGCAGTTTTACATGATATTGACCAAGTGCTTAAAAATACCAAACCCCACAAGTTGATATTTGTCGAACCCGGGGTCCTCTGCAGCGGTGGTAGAACGTGTTATCCAAAGAGAACCCACGAATCAGTTACTCGCCTACAAGTTTCGTTCAATAGCCAGATAGGATAATATCAGGAAAGTCATATGGATGCGGGGTCTATTGTAATTCAGGTTGGGACGTTCTGCGTCGTCGATGTCTTCCTCCTTAGTATTAAGTCGCTTTCTAAAGGGGCATTCGTGCAAGACTGTCCCATGCAGCTCTGGCAAATTGAGGGGCACTTGAAGCGCAGTTTGCGGCAACTGAACCGTGCATCGCACTCCTTCACGCACTTGCAAGGACATCGCGTTGAGTATCTCAACTGCTGCAGACTCGATGATGCTTGTGATTGGGCAACAGTTTCTGTGTACCAACTGTTTGCCTTCAGCTACGGCTGTTCCGGAAAAGTTTATAAAAACTGGCCTGGATTTAGCACCCCGTCCCTCCAACGCTGCAGCAGCTCACCAACATTCACTGCGGGGCCTACCATCAACTTCAGAACGTGGTATGGCCATGGAAATGAACCACTAGAGCGCGGGGGGGAGTGTATTCTATTGTTCATCTCCCTAGCACATGCCGTCCAGTGCTTGTGTGTTATAAGCTACAAGCGAAGAACTGAAAAAAGTGCAAACAGTTCGAGGTTTTTGTGTTGCCAAAAGTTAATCTCACCTCCTGCAATTGATCAAACTCAGATTACTCGATTTCCTCAATTCAAACGATTTCCAGGTTTGTCCGAATCAATTCCATCTAAAGTCCTTATTTTTGCTGATGACCTGTGGAGGAAAACTACATCAAGAAATTATTGGCGTTGTGAAATAGGACGATGAGAAGGCAGAAGCGAGAAGGTTCCCAGGATGTAGGGATCAATAGAGAGTGACTCATGTGTTTGTTTGTGTAAACTTGGAAATATCACCAAAAGAGCTAGAGGTGATGTAACAAGGAGAATCTCGTGGACTGCCCACTGACAAACTGACTTAATTTTCTCTGATGGCGACTTCAACTCTGCGAAAAATATCGGAATACTGCAAGGAATTTTAAGGTACTCCAAGGTAGGCCTCTGTAGAAGAAGCTCGTAGGTTTTCGGATGACTTATATTATGTACCTACCATACTGGAATATGGAAGGATAACCAAGGACCCCTGAACACATGCTCATAGTGGTACAAGACATTATATGAGATACAAGCAGTGTATCCTCGAAAAAATTGTAAGTTCTATATCGTATAAAAATATCATGTTAGGAATGATTTAGGAGGAGCAAGTGGTTTAAACGAAGAATGAGCTTATTTATTTTTCCGGAAGATCTTGATACGAAAGACAAAAGTATAGTTGAATTGGGAAAAGTCTCTTTGTTTATTTCATGACAGGCTTTGGAAAAATCAATACTTCATTTTTCATTTCCCCCGGGAATTTACAAACCCGAAGAAGAAAACCGAAAATAACCGTTGCCCATACTTGGGGAATAGAAATCCCTCAATGGATGTCAGGTCATCCTAATATCAGCATGTATTTGCTCAACCTAGGGTTAGGTATCTGCTCAACTTCAACATTAGTTGATAGAGAGCTCCGCTGAAGGATATTTTGCAAAGGTATACAGTTCATCAGCAGTGAGGGAGAAAAAAAGAGGGACAGGATAAAAATTAAATGTGATTTATCTCCTAAATAGTCTCCTAATTAATTCCTCTTTTGGCCTACTAATTTGTTGCAGCAGTGCTGTGATTTGACAACTCTCGATCTGTAACACGCCCAGCCTCAACGACTAGTGCTCTAATAACTGATCGTATTTTTATTCAGTCAAGATGACTTCCTACGGCGTATTAATCCAGATGAAAACGAAGCGGGAAAAATGAAACGTAGAAGAAAGCAATAAATTGTTCTGTCCCATGCAGCCTTTCTAATATTCCTTCTTAATATTTGCCACATTTGAATTAAGGATCTAATCAATATCCAACAGTAGCAGATGGATTTAGCCTGATAGCGCTTGGAAAAAGTACGTAGAAACAAGGTAAAATCTAGCGCGAAAATAAAGTAAAATAGGCAAGTAATTCCATAACAGATGCATCACGCATTTTGGCATTTCCAATTCTGCAGTACTTGTCTATGTTTAATTTATTACTCTACTTCTACGTCGTGAAACTAAGCAGTCTCAGAGGTACATTCCAATAAACTGTACGGTTAGATATCTGCTTTATTTTCAACGTTAATGATAAACGTGCTCAAAGCCATGCTTCTTTTACATCTCCTTCTCATTATGTTGCAGTAGGTACTACACCTGTGAGATAGGTCCTCGATATGATGTAGGTAAGATCAACCACTGTCAAAACGTAAAAATTCGCCAGTTACTCACCCGCAAGTGGCCAACCTGTAAAAAATAAATAAATAAATTCGTTAATAAAACAAGAAATATGTCCAGAACTATAATGAAGTTAAGCCAACAAAAACATCAATGAAGGTGTTCACTTCGAGAATGGACTGTTTGAATAATACGAAAACGAGATTTCAACTTCGATTGAACTAACTTTATAATAAGCGAAATACAGCGAATCTGGTTTACAAACACAATGACAATAATAATGGAGTAATATGAGGCGACCTAGCAGCTAAGTATACGACGGATCAGTCGAGAAGGGTGGTTTCTTCGGATGAGGAGGTTTCTGAGAGAGTGCAGTGGTGGTCAAGGTACTTCTTAAATCCGTCAGAAGTCGCTCACTGTCCCATTCCGACAGAATTTGGGGCAGGAAATTGTCCATTCCCCCCACCTTGAAGGGATGTCTTCAAAACATCAAATTCTGGGCTATCTTCAACAGGAAGTGCACAAAGGCTCCGCACATTCCTCTTAAGTACAACTGTAGGAGTTCGAACTGTAACAACACGAACCTTGCCATCAGGTCCAGGATGGACATCTTGTACACGACCAAGTGGCCATGAAAGAGGTGGAGTTCTATCATCCTTAAGCAATACTAGCGTTCCTTTCTTCAGGTTCTGTGAAGTTGTTTTCCACTTGGTTCTTTTCTGGAGCTCTTGAAGGTATTCAGAGGACCATCTAGTCCAAAAATGCTGTGACAGTCTTTGCACAAGTTGCCATCTCGATAGTCGATTTTGGGGCAATGGTTTCAAATCTGGTTCAGGTGGTGCAAGCAGACGATCTCCGATGAGGAAATGGGATGGCGAGAGGGTAGTAAGATCATTAGGATCAGATGAGAAAGGGATGATAGGTCGGGAGTTAATACACGCTTCGACTTGGGTAAGCACAGTGTACAATTCACTAAAAGATAAATTAACATTTCCAACAATTCGTTTCAAATGGTATTTTACTTGTTTCACACCAGATTCCCAAAGACCTCCAAAATTGGGTGAGTTGGGAGGGATGAACTTCCAACTGATCCCTTCGCTAGCTAAGGCATTTACAATAGTATTTCCATGATTTTCAGACAAGAATAAACGTCGCAGTTCTTCTAATTCATTCTTTGCTCCAACGAAATTGGTTCCATTATCAGAATACATAGTTAGTGGTTTTCCACGACGTGACATGAATCGTCTCAAGGCTCCCAAGAATGTTTCAGTAGTCATATCTTCGACCAATTCTAAGTGAATTGCCTTAGTACTTAAGCAGACAAACAATGCAATATAGCATTTAGCCAATGGGGACTTTCTTCGAAAGGCTGCTTTAACCATGATAGGTCCCGCATAATCAACTCCCGTGTGATAGAAAGGGCGAGATGGTTCAACACGTGTATCTGGTAAAACACCCATTGCTTGAATTCCAAGTTTTGGATCAGCCTTGAAACATACAACACATTTGTGGTACACATATCTAGCAAGACTACGCCCGTTAAGAGGCCAATATGTTTCTCTAACAAGTGCAAGTAAGGTTTGAGGACCAGCATGGCAAGATTTTAAATGGTAATGTCGAAAAATTACAAACGTTAACTTACTCATATCATTATGACTATCGTTCAGTAATACAATCGGATGCTTTCTATCAGGTGTGAGCTCTGAATTTTGCAAACGCCCACCAACTCTTATTAATCCATTAGAATCTATGAAAGGAAATAGTGATGACAATTTGCTATTCTTGTGGACAGTTTTATCACTAGTTAGATCCTTGAGCTCTTGTGGAAACATGGCACGCTGAGCCAGCCTTAAAATTACGATCTTGGATTCAGCTAGTTCATCAGAATTCAAAGAATGAATAGGGCGGGAGCCTTTCTGGAACTTGATCATTCTCAAAAATCGCAGACAATAAGCAAAAACACGAAGAAGTTTGTCAAACGAAGAATACTTGACCAATGTTTCATTAATATTAGATATACAATCTGCTCTACTATGAAGAGCTATAATACTGTCTTTCCGGGTCTCTGGCAATTCCGAAGTAGATATGAGTTCAAACCGACCATAGTTTTCCAGATCAACGTTCTCGTTCAACCAACGAGGTCCCTTCCACCATAAGGTTGAATTCAGAAGCTGATCAGCATAGACCCCACGTGACAACAGGTCCGCAGAATTCTCTGTAGACGATACATGCCTCCATTGTCCACAACTAGACAACTGTTGGATTTTTGATACTCTATTGGCAACAAATGTAGTCCATTTGGAGGGGGTGCCTTGCAACCAAGATAGCACGACGGTTGAGTCAGTCCAATAGTTAATGCTGTCTATATGTATACTGAGAGAAGAGATGACAGTTTTCACTAGCTCAGCCAGTAGCAGTGCGCCACATAATTCCAGTCGAGGTAAGGACTGCACCTTCAACGGAGCTACGCGAGATTTCGAGGTTATCAAGTTAACATGAACATATCCATTTCCATCTATAGTGCGAAGATAAACGCAGGCGCCGTATGCCTCCATAGATGCGTCCGATAAACCATGAAGCTCAGTAATTCGAACTTTAGGGTCACAGATTTTTCTAGGGATTTTCAAATCCTTTATACTCCCGAGGGTGCGACAAAATACACGCCATCTCTTGTTAAAGGACCGCGACAAAGCTTCATCCCATTCCAAATTCTGTTTCCACAGCTCCTGCATGAGCAATTTCGCCTTTGAAATAACAGGGCCCAACAGGCCCAAGGGACCGAATATCTTTGCTTAGTAGACAATACCATGCGTTTGGTCAATGGCTGATTTGAATTTTCTGATATAATGTGATCCACCGAGTAAGTGAAACAGTCTAGCTTTGGTAACCACAACAATCCCAGAGTTCGTATTGTAACGTCCGTGTCAAAGGCTACAGCAGGCTTCATCTCTCTGTCTTCTTCTGGAATGGATTCCAAGAACTCTAGGGAATTGGAACTCCATTTTCGAATCCGAAAGCAACCTTCGTTTAGATGTGAAGTAATAGCATCCTTCAATTGAATAGCAGCACAAACATCATCTGCTCCAGATATGTAGTCATCGAAATAGAAATGTTTTTCAATTGACTCGGACGAAAGTGGTCTATCAGTTCTATAATCCAAAGCTAGCTGTTTCAAAGTTCTAGTGGCCAACCATGGGGCACTACTTTGGCCGTAACTCACAGTCAGGAGTTTATAATCCTTCAAAGGTTCCTTTGGAGAATCTCTCCATACAATTTTCTGCAAGGTCGTCTGGCTATCATCCAGCAGTATTTGGCGATACATCTTTTCCAAGTCCCCACAGATGAACACTTCGTAAGTGCGAGATCTAAGTAAATGAGCGTGGAGGGGTTGCTGAATAACATAACCAATTGACGAAATATCATTTAATGATGAACCGGTCGAAGTTTTTGCCGAAAAGTCGAAAACCACTCTTAATTTAGTCGTGGATGAGGATTCCTTGAAAACAGGATGGTGCGGCACAAAGTAGGAGAGAGGCGCCCTGTCTATATCAGGGTCAACCAACACCATGTGACCCAGATTTATGTATTCATGGATGAATTCCTTGTAGCGACGATGAAGGTCATTATCTTTAGCAAAACGTCTCTCTAAATACAAAAATCTGCGAACGGCAATCTCTCTACTGTCACCCAAATTATTAACAGTAGACGTCAACGGTATTTGCACTATGTAGCGCCCATAATCATCTCGACGGGTGTTCCCAACATAATGCTGTTCACATACTAGTTCTTCCCCACTTGGCAGGACTGGCTCATCTAGCTCTTCGATTTCCCAGAACTTTCTAATGGTGCTATCTATTGATTCCAAAGTGACATCTGTAGCAAGGTAACAGCAGTAATTCGAGATGCTGTTCAAAGCTTGTGGCGCCTTACCACTGACTATCCATCCTAATTTAGATTCATGGAACGCCAGTGAACAATCAGGTAACTTAAGATGATCTTGACCAATTAGATCCCAAAATAGATGGGCTCCGATGAGCATCTCAATGTCACCCATTTCGTGAAAGTTCGGGTCCGCCAATATTACATGGGGAGGGAGTTTGAGCTTGTTCAGATCAATCAAGCAATTAGGAGCGTAGTCCGTTATTTTTGGCACTACCATAAAATTCAAGTTGTGAGAAAACGTAGTTACACGAGAAGATATTTTAGCTTTCGTGAAATATTTTATTTGCATCGACGAATTATTCAATCCAGAAATACTTGTTGACATTTCAATCCTTTCAAGACCCAATTGATCACAAACAGATGAAATTATAAAACTGGACTGAGAGCCACAATCCAAGATTGCCCGACAGTATTTTTGTTTACCCAATGATCCATTAATTAGAACGAGGGCGGTAGATAGTAACACAGAAGACGAGCGAGCGATCTGCGAAGTTAGAGTGGTAGTAGAAGGGGCAGAACATTGAACGAGATCGGAGGTAACAACAGAAGAGCCAGCCGCCTCTCCTGGGGGAGTCGAAGAGTTCAGAGTCGACGATGTAGGCAGTGCAGCAACAGGCGGCGACGCTGAGGGCTCATAGCGCGAGGAGAACGGTGACCTTGGGCGAGCTACAGAATTCCCAAGTTGATTGCGACAAAGAGCTAGGTTATGACGAGAACCACATTTACATCGATTAGATCGACAAGTTTCCAATCGATGTCCAGGTAGCAAACAAACCAAACATAGACGATGTGTTTTAACAAATTGGAATCGATCTTCAAAGGATAGTTCAAGAAACTTAGGGCAGTAAAACAGCCTGTGAGGCTCTAAACAAGAAGGGCACGATTTCGAACTTGCAGATTTGTCAACAGTTTGATTATTGATTATTTTTACTTTGCAATGGTTTGGAATTCTGTGATGGTCTATCAGGCGGTACATTGGCTTGTATAGCTTCCAAAACCTGACATTTACGTTCTAAAAAATTCGTTAAATCATTCATAGAAGGTAATGTTTTCGTGGGAATTTCTTCCTGCCATTCCTTGTAAGTCTCGATGTCAAATTTGCTCGTCAACAAATGTGTCAGAATCAAATCCCACGAATCGGTAGGTTGCCCTAACGATTTCAATGATCGAATATGTTTTCTGGAAGAAGACAACAGGTGACGCAATGAATATGCTGAATTACGCTCGATCTTCCTTAGGTTAAACAAATCCCTAACATGTTTCTGAGCGATCAAAGCAGCATTCTCATAATTGTCACGCAGTAGCTGGAGGGCTTCAGCGTAATTTTCTGAAGTCGATTCCAGCGATTCGATCACTGTAAGTGCTTCCCCGCGAAGACAACCTTTGAGATATCGAAGTTTCATACTATCGGGAATAGATCGATTTTTGTCAACGATATCGATAAAACTAGTGCTGAACGAGTACCAGCTGTCATAACTTCCCGAAAATGTTGGTAATTCCAACTGGGGAAGTCTAACGTCGACATTATTACAAACATTCTTGGAATCTTCGGATCGGACTGTACCGTCTGGACGAAGCCTCGACAGATAATCATCCCCGAGACCAGCTACAGCATAGAATGTCCTTTCAAATTCAACACGAACGTTTTCTTGATCCTCACGCCAGTTATCATCATAGTCATATTTCTCAATTTCTTGTTGAATGCCTTCAAAATCATCCCAGCAAGCATGAATTTTTGACAAACGAACCTTTAATTCACCAACTGGAATTTTTTCAAAATGACTGTTCAAATAGGATTCGAAATCTTCCAAGCGCTTTAGAATAATATTGCGCCTAGCAACTAAATTTTTATAATCAACCTTTTTCGGTGCCATGTTTTGATGTCTAACCTACTTATATATGCTTACTTACATCTAGAACTTAAAGCACACTTAACTAATATAAACGACCAATACTTATAAAATAGAAACAACCAATACCTAATATAAACGAGTGTACACCTATTATAAACTAAACAAGCAAGAAGTAAGTTGAATGAAACGGCGGAGAAACTAAGATTAAAGTAAACAAGTTACGAAAAGGAAAAGAAGGTACCTACGGAAAAAAGTATCCTTTTTCAACCTTATAAATCATTAAGGACTGTGCTGACCCAAGGTAATCACTTGAACAAACAACATTAATATAATCCAAGCTAGATATTGATAAAGGTCAATGACTGAAGGTTACCTGGGACAGGAGAAACGAGAAAGACAGGAATGAAAGGGGTCTCTAGGTCCACCCCTCTTTCAACAAATAGAACTTCTCAATCACGGCAGGAATGGACCAAAAATGTTCACTTCCAGAATGGACTGTATGAATAATACGAAAACGAGATTTCAACTTCGATTGAACTAACTTTATAATAAGCGAAATACAGCGAATCTGGTTTACAAACACAATGACAATAATAATGGAGTAATATGAGGCGACCTAGCAGCTAAGTATACGACGGATCAGTCGAGAAGGGTGGTTTCTTCGGATGAGGAGGTTTCTGAGAGAGTGCAGTGGTGGTCAAGGTACTTCTTAAATCCGTCAGAAGTCGCTCACTGTCCCATTCCGACAGAATTTGGGGCAGGAAATTGTCCAGAAGGGATAGCTAGCTATTTTAGGGTTTCTCCTTTACTGATGTGGAAAACACGCACAACCTCGGATATGAATAATAACACCTTTAATTTGCCACCGCAATGGACTTTATTGCTAAGCTTTTAGCCTCCATTCAAGATACCATCGTAAACAATATATACACAATATTGGCTAGACTGAATAGTCACTGAAGGTGTTATTTTTCGCATCCGAAGCAAGAAGGAGTGTAATGACGTCACTGGTTGCCGAAACGTTGAAAGGCCATAGAAAAAGAACTATTCATTGTAGGAGAGTGTCTTAAAATTCCTAGAATGACCTTCTTGCCTAAGACCTACTTGCATTAAACAATGAGAAAGTAATATGAAGAGAAGTCATGGGTACTTCTCATTGATTCTGATAGAAGAGTGATCAGTGTGGTCATTCGAAAAAAAGAGGGGAGACAGGTGTTCATCATGTAAACAGTTACGTGGCAAAGCATTCATTCAGCTGGTCAAATATTTAGCTGAATGTCTTTTTATCCCTACCGATGGGTATTGGGACCTAAAAATCGAACAAACCAACTCAACAAAGGAAGCCTAGAACGCAGGCGGGTGATGGGTTCAAAAGGATGGGAGAGAGCGTTGACGAGCGAAAGAGGCAAACCCACGATACTACACAAACAAGGTGGGAAGGGAAAGTGGAAATGAAGGTCAACTTAGGAGGAAGACTCTTTTAATATTAATGAATGAGCTGAGGAAGCGAATTACAATGCAAATTCAGTCCGTGAAAACCTCGGTGTTATTCTTATCTGAGTTGGTTCAGGTTCGCTGTAACATCGCGCGTCAGCCGCTTGATGGGGCTCTTATAGACGGACCACACAACCTTCGACTTGTCATTGTTGGTTAAATTACGGTAGGGTTCATGTGCAAATCGACTGAACCATTCCAGCAACGATTTTCTCAGCTGATTTCTTCCATCAGACGCCCATTACCTTAGTCACAGCAATCCAAGCGGAGTATAGCAAACGAATAGCAGAACGAAGCGTTTTCGTCTTCTGCCCTCTTAGACTGATGTCCACCGTTGTTTAGATAGGAATTACATTGAAGAGGGCTGTGCTGAAATATTTAATTTAATTTTCCTTGGAAATGTTATCAAAAACCTGTCGAACATAACCGAAAATGTGGGTGTTACGGGGATTTCAGGGTGGCGCGGGTGGCGCTTGTATTTTAAGGATCGGTTTCCAAGGATCGCTTCTAGCGCGACCTCTGTCTGTGTTCATTACCATATTTTATCTGGTACTTAATGAAAATGGCAAATTTCACAGGTTTAAATACTGGTTGCATTTATAACGCCCTAGGAAGTTTAGTGGAGTAATTTACTATAGAAAATCTCAATAGGTAGTCGTGAATGGATAACTCTCAACTAATCGATTAATTGACTCGTCAACCTCGTGTATGCATACTCCAGGAGCACAGCAATGTAAGAACCGAAGTGTTGTAAAAAACCGCTCTTAGCAAATCTACCGAAAAAATAAGCTTTTGCAATGGGTCCAAATTTTTAATAGCTAAATGAATCTTTGAAGAATTTATGTTGATGTGTCAATACCTTGGCTGCAAGAGGAATTCGAAATTTCACCGAATTGTTATTAGTGACAAACAATTTACAAAAACCAACTATGGTGTCAAAAATTCCTGAAATTCGAAATCAACAAAAGTTGGCATCAGTTTACCGAAAGCTGAATTGAATGGTGGCTCAATACAAAAAAATTAACGAATTTTACAGTTAGATTTGATGCAATTTGTCGTGATTGGAACATCGAGGCTACCACTTGTTGTGCTTGGATTGTCGGGGGTCACCAGAGTGGGATAGACGAGGGTGAGATGGAGCGTGAGGCATCAGATGACATGCTCAGGAGGTTACCACCACACTAGTTATACCCGAAGGCTCACTAGGCAGGTTACACCACTCAACTAGATCTTTTGGAAGGGAGTTGCTCAGAAGGTTCTACCACGCCGGTTATACCACAAGGGCCTCACCAAGGCAGGTTCCACCACTCACGAGGTCTTTTCGAGGGAAGGAAGGCAGGGAGAGAGAGAGATAAGTCATCGACTTAGAGGTGCGCGTAGAATGAAGAAATCTGGTCGGGAGTATGGGTTATATAGGGCTTGTTCCACCCCCCCACAGTCGTTAGAGACTGGTGGGGAGAGCCGGCGGTTGGACGCCTCCCGTCTCTAGTAGATCCCTTCCTTCCACTTGGTTTATTGAGTATAATGTATTACAGAGTTTGAGTGACGACACAATTAAAACAGAATCATAAGGAATTGAAGAAACGCCTGGTATGTTAGGTCTCACGGTATACTGCAGAATGGTCACAAGGGCCTAAAGGGCTGGTAATATATACCCGAAGGTACACGGAATTGACCAATGGGAAGGACCGTTAGTTTGGCAATGAGAGAAGGGTCTGAGGGCCCCTGGTTTACAACAGTGAGCCCTTTGGTAACATGAACTAGGATAATATGCTTGTTACATCAAATCATTAGAACAATTTGGTACAAACTCGCACATATTCCTACCAATGGAGTTCAGTAGAATGTGAGTGGAAATTTTGATTTTGGATTATATTAAAATTTCAGTCTCATGCTTCACTACCTGAGGCAATGAGGGAGCAAAATGACGGATACAAATTTGATAGGGAGCTCAGATTACGACACTAATATTCTTCCAAATTTCAACGTCAACGACAGTAAATAGATAAATTGAAACGTTTGGCAATACCTTGATGCAGTCAGCATGTAGAAGGATTTTGAGAAGGAAATTTTCGATTTTTATTAGACGTACATCAGATTCAATTTATTCTGGAATCTAGAAAATTTAATTACAGCTTTATATAAATGAAAATCGCCAACCACGTATGTCAAAATTAGAAGCCAACGCCACCAGAAATCGACACAAGATCTTCAACCAGGTATTCTCAATTTCTTACTTAATCGAATGTGCCGATACTCGCATGAAGACACGTCTGGCTAATTTGAGGCTAATTGTCACGTTTTTTGATAAGACATTTTTTCAATAGATCGCGGCACCACAAACTGGCTTAGGGGGTGGAGTAGGTTCCTGCTTCCTTTTGAGTATAGCACTTAAATAACTACCTGCCTATCTAACAAGAAGAAAGTGAGGAACAGAATGCAAACTAAACTAAATTACAACTATTCTTCTCCAATGGGTTACCAAGGACTACAGTAACTACGGGGAAAATGAAAATTCGCCTCCAGGACCCAAATAACACGTCATCGTCGTCCTTACTATCTTTCTCCTGCGGACAAACAAGTTGTGAGGGAACATGTTGCGGAGCTCGAAGAGGCAGGCATTATCGGTCCCAGCACATAAGCTTTTTCACGTCCGATCTTGTTGGTTCCTAAGAAGAATGGTAAACTGCGAATGGTTACTGATTTTCGCGCTTTGAATTTGAATATGATACCCGAATCGCATCCTATGCCCTTAATTAAGGACCAAATTGCACGGCTAACAGGTGCTAAATACCTGAGCCTTCTTGATCTCGTGTCTGGTTTCTATCAGATTCCAATCGCAGAGGATTCCATTGAGTATATGGCTTTTGTGACTCCTGATGGCCATTACGAGTATTTGAAAATGGCTATGGGATTTAAAAACAGTCCAAGTTGTTTTACTAGGGCAGTTTTGAAAGCTTTAGGACCACTCGCACACACCCACGTTGCTGCATTCATGGACGATCTTATGATCGTAGCAAAGACCATAGATGAAGCCTTACTCGGTTAGATGAAACTCTACACGCTCTCACATCGGCTGGTTTTGTTTTAAACCCTGAAAAATGTTCATTTTTGGTGAGGAGAGTTCTTTATCTTGGTTTCGAGGTCAGCCACGGCGAAATTTGACCCAATTCGAAAAAGGTTGAAGCTTTGGTAAATCTCAAGCCCCCTAAAACTGTGTCCGCCCTTCGTTCATTTATTGGATTGGCCTCATATTTTCGGCAGTTCATTAAGGATTTCAGTTTAAGGCTAAAGGGGACGTGTAGCGGTCTCCAGTTAATTTTTGTGTTTTCATTCCAGTCCTGTTTGTGACACCTGTTAGTTTGTTTACCTGAAATTTACGTTGTCAATAAAAGTTCAGTTCACGCTTGTACTTCGACTGTATCATTGCAAGCTTAAGTGCAAATTAAACTAGGTACCACAGACCTATAAATTGGTGACCCCGACGTGATCATAATGGATGCGATACGTGATGGCAATGCTTCCGTACCTGAAACTGCACCGGAAGGATCGAGAGACAACGTCCGAACAATCAATTTCATCGCACCTCCGTTTTGGAAGGCCAATGCTTCCATTTGGTTTGGTCAATGTGAAGCACAATTCAGAATGAAGAACATTGTCAACGACCAAGACCGATTCGACTGTATTGTGGCAGCGATAGACTCGAGCATTCTTTCCCAGGTGAGGGATCTTGTCGTCTCACCACCTGCGCAGAACAAGTACGAAACAGTCAAAGCAAGGATCATCGACTCGTTCTCGGATTCCGAAGACAAGAAGCTGCAACGTCTCCTGAAAGGAACGACCCTCGGCGATCGTCGACCCAGCCAACTACTCAGGGAAATGAAAGATTTGGCAAACAACAAAGTGAGCGATACCATCCTAAAATCATTATGGCTTCAGCAACTTCCCACGACTACACAGGCAATCCTGTCAGTAAGCTCTAATGCTAGCTTAGAAAGTTTAGTGCCCCTAGCTGATAAGATCATGGAAGTTTCCGACACAAAGCACGAATGTGCCTCAATAAATGCTGTAGGTACGTCATCTCAGCCTAGCGATAATCCCTCATATGATGGCCTGGTCGATAAAATTGAAGCGCTGACTCGTAGGTTTGCTTCACTGCAATACGGAAAACATAGACATTCACGTTCACGATCACGATCTAGATCTAAGCCTACCACAAGAGACAACAAAATAGCCACACGTACTTGGCGATGCCGGTATCACTTTCGATTTGGTGATAAAGCTATAAACTGCGAACCTCCTTGTTGTTACTCCAAGCAGAACTGTAAGCCATCGGAAAACCAGTAGGCCAATCGGTAGATGCGGCAGGCAATGCTGGCCAAACAAGTAGCCGCCTTTTCATTGGGGACAAGAGTTCCAATAAAACTTTCCTCGTCGATTCAGGTGCTGATGTCAGCGTTGTTCCTCCTTCACCGACGGAAAAAAAGCGACAGTCTAAATACCAACTCTTTGCAGCAAATGGTACTGAAATAAAGACCTATGGCACATCACTCCTTTCAGTAGATTTAGGTTTGCGCCGATCATTTCACTGGCCCTTCGTCATTGCTGATGTGTCAAAACCTATCATCGGGGCAGATTTCTTGGCCCACTATGGTCTCCTGGTTGATTTGCAGCGTCGATGTTTACACGATTCTCTCACTTCCTTATCAGCCAAGGGACAACTTTGTAAACCCAGTATGCCAATAATAACGACCATAGGGTCATCCTCCTGCTATCATTCTCTTCTGGCTGAATTCAAAGATATTACGAGGCCCTCGTTCACGGCGGTCAAGCCCAAGCACAACGTCGTTCATCATATTATTACGTCTGGACCTCCTATATCTGCTAAGTTTCGTCGTCTAGATCCTGAAAAGTACGAGATTGCCAGGAAGGAGTTTGATTACATGGTGTCGCAAGGTATTTGTCGTCCCTCCAAGAGCCCTTCGTCAAGCCCATTGCACATGGTGCCCAAAAAGACTGGCGATTGGAGGCCGTGCGGGGACTATCGTGCTCTCAACCGTAGTACAGTTCCTGATCGTTACCCACTTCCCAATATACAAGACATGATACAAGATCTTCATGGCAAAACTATATTTTCCAAAATCGATCTTTTGAAAGCGTACCACCAGATCCCTATGGCTCCCGAGGATATCGAAAAAACTGCGATAATTACTCCTTTTGGACTTTTTGAGTTTCCTCAAATGACCTTTGGTTTGTGCAATGCAGCCCAGACTTTCCAACGCTGTGTCAATGAGTTGACCCGAGGACTAACGAATGTTAGGGCATACATCGATGATTGTCTGGTGGCTAGTTCCTCGCGGGAAGAACACTTGAAGGATCTCAGACAACTTTTCCAACACTTCCGAGAATTTGGGGTGGTCATCAACCCATCCAAGTGCGAATTTGGAAAATCACAGATAGAATTCTTAGGCCACTTGGTTTGCACTCAAGGTATAACACCTTTACCAACTAGGGTTGAAGCTATACAGAGATTCGAACCCCCAGTAGATGTTCAAAGCTTGAGGCGATTTCTCGGATTGTTCAATTTTTATCGTCGTTTCATACCCAAAGCCGCTGACCATCTTTCTCTTCTCACAAACTATCTTCGGGAACACGCAGGAAAAGCGAATTCCGAAATTGTGTGGACTCCGGAAGCTCGCAGTGCATTTGAACAGTGCAAAGCCGAGTTGCGTGCAGCAACTATGTTAACGCACCCTCGTCCAGACGTCCCCTGGTCAGTTATGGTAGACGCGTCTAATATTGCTATTAGATAAAGACGCGACGAGTCGATGCCCGGGTGAAGCAAATATGGCGTCCCAACAAGCCCCGAAAGCCCAACCGCCATGGTGGAAACGCAAGCGGCCATTTTACATTAATAAAAGGAGCCATATTGCAAAATAATAATGGCAGCCTCCTTGGAGCCGAAACAACAACCAAAACAAACAACAATCCGCACAAAAATTTGAAATACGGAGGACCTGACAGTCGGCCAAAGTTGGACGGAAGGAGGCCCAGGGGTATTGATCGGGACAATGCGGATTCTAACTTACCATCGTCCGTTCCTGATGCCCACATAGTGACGGAAAACTCCCCTTCCAGCGTCCGGATTTGCACCTGTTTCTGTTCCCATTTCCTCGTTTTGGTTTCTGTGATTTCGCTGAAAGCGTCCGCCGCCCTGAATCTCGGCTCCTTTTTCGATTTTTTCCCGAGTCTCTTGACCGTCGACGGCCCCGGGGACGAGTGGACGTACAACTCGTTCGGCATCGTCTCGTATACGGCAAGAGGATCGACGATTTCCTCGTTGGCCGCCTGTAGGATGATCTCTTCCCGCTCGGAAGTCGCCAGACCTTGCAGGGAGATGATGGGCTGTCCGTCGACGCATTCTATCGTCGTTTCGACGGTCTCGCAGGGTATTTCGACGGGGATCGTCTCGATCTCGATCTCCTGCATGTCCGGCTGTATTTCCACTTCGGAGACATAATCCACGGACGACGCCATGTTACAAACTGCTCCTCGACAAAATGGTGGAGCATGTAATCGACTCGCCTGGGAATCGATTAGTCAAATCAAAAGTCTCACTTCGATTCCTACCTACCTACGGCCATACTAAAAGAACCAAAATTGGAATACAAATAATGAAAATCATATAAAAATAAAACATTACTTACTCATAAAAAAATCCTAGTTTCACAAATTTCACCACCAAAATCCACCAAGTAGTTTTCAACGGTAAAAACCCTGCAAAATCCATATCACAAGGGTTTATTATTCTACTGGACATACTCGTACCTACCTACAAAAATGTTGTTTCTGTCCTGTGCAATAACTGAAATAGCTATTTGTGATGGTTTCCACTAATTTTGGCCCCCCAAAAACAAAAATTACGCTCCTTTTTTCTCAAATTATCTTTGATCATTGATAGTGCCTCACCTGTTGACACTTTTTCCAGTGTTATTATACAAATTTATGATTTCAGATAACTTCCCAGGTTTTTGACTCATAAAAAAATGAATTTTGGAAGTTGAACCTTCGTTAGAACCTCCATTTTCCACTCTTTGGTCCAAATCGACTTCATAATCGGTCTTCTCGTCCCGAAAAACATTGAAAACGATACCTCACAAGCTCATGTTACTGAAACACAAAAAATTCCTATTTTTTATACCCATTTGTCACTCGTAACACCCTTGGGTATATTCCGATGGGGCTGCAAAGTTTCGGGACACAACTAGGGCCCAAATGAAGCATGTGTGCGAAAGAACGAATTTTTTAGACCGAAAATGAAGCCGGTATGCGTGATACGGCGTACGGCGGACGTACATTGCATCTTCTGTGAACCTACGCACCTTGAAACGGAAAAGAAAAACTTTGAGGGGGGTGTTCAAAACATTTTTTGCTGAGCGAATACATAGTATTATTCACAGAATAAGAAACCCAAACAATAAACGTAAACCTAACATGGGTTTACTTTTACTTTTCTTTTTCCAACAAAAATGTTGGAAACTTGATACTTATACAAATATTTGAACCGCTTGGGAATTTAGTCAGTTCATAATTATTGTGAAAAAAATCACCTGTCCGTAAAATACTGAATTTTTGTACTTGTCATAAGACATCTTGCCATGCTGAAATAAATATAAAATTGTCTTACTTATTCACTTGTACCTAAGTAATTTTCCCTAGGCTGTTGTAACATCAATTGAGGACGAACACCTAAAATTTACCCAACATTATTGGTGTTTAGATGATTTCGCTGTAAACCTCGGCCTGAAATTGTGAAAATGCAAAAAATTTCTTGATTACAATCGATTTATCGTGAGACAATCGATTGAAGGTGCATCGATCGATTCCAATGCCAAGTGAATCGCGGTTTACGGAGCTAATTCGAATTTAACGCTGTCTTTTAATGGCATTTGCAACTACTCGGTCTTACCGAAAGTGTGATGACGTTCGGTACTCCCGTGGCGCCCTATAGGTAAAGCACCAGAACCGGAAAACTACTGGTACTTAAGTTTCAAAAACTGCCTACCTATACCTACATAATATGTACATAGATAATATTTTTATATACCTAACCCCATCATTTGAGACAAGATTACGTTTACTTATTGGTGGTTTTCAAAATACATACCTACGCAAGTCTTTCCATTCCAATAATTTATTTTTTTAAATACAGAGATACACTGTATATTCATTTAATTAGCGGATTTTTGAAGTTGTTACTATTATTCTAATTCCTAAAAAGTATTTAGCGAAAAATTATATTTTTCTTTCGTATGGTTGTAGGACCGATTGTCCAATTATATATATAATGCAACACCCATTACACCCAACCTGAGTTATATCCAGCAGAAAGTAGATGGAGAATGGCAACCAATCAGTTTCTTCTCACGCACACTAACTGCCACTGAACAAAACTACAGTGCCTACGACAGAGAGCTTCTAGCTGCGCACGAATCCATAAGATACTTTCGACACCTGCTGGAAGGAAGAGTTTTCACACTGTACACTGACCATAAACCACTTACCTATGCATTCCTCCAAAAACCAGACAAAGCAGCACCAAGACAAATAAGACACCTCGATTTCATTAGCCAATTCACAACTGACATACAACATATTTCTGGAAAAGACAACGTAGCAGCAGATTGTTTGTCACGAATCGAAGCTGTTGCCTCATGGACGATAGATTATGACGCGTTAGCTAAGGCGCAGTGCAAAGAAGATCTCCCAACGGATTCGTCATTACAGTGGAAGCAGATCCAGTTTGCTAACTCGCGTGTTCCTGTGTACTGCGATGTCTCCACCGGTTTTGTACGGCCCTATATTCCACAAACTTTTAGGCGTCATGTGTTTGATTCGGTGCACAGTTTGTCACACCCTGGTGGCAGAGCAACTCATAAGTCACTCAGTCAAAGGTACATCTGGCCCTCTATGGCTAAGGACTGTAAAGCGTGGGTACTGGCATGCAATGACAGCCAGCGGAACAAAGTGCAGAGACACACCCACAGCGCTTTAGGAGAATTTCGGCCACCAAGCGATCGTTTCTCCCACGTCCATGTGGACCTTGTCGGCCCATTGGTTCCATCTCAGGGGTACACATACGTGCTAACCTGCGTAGATCGGTTCACCAGATGGCCAGAAGTCATACCTCTCACTGACTGCAAAGCGGATACGGTGGCACGGGCCTTTTGCGCGCATTGGGTCAGTAGGTTCGGAATCCCTTGCCGAATAACGTCGGACAGAGGTCGTCAGTTCGAAAGCTCTCTTTTCCAACAACTCACCTCTACTCTCGGGATTTCGCATACCTTCACGTCTGCATATAACCCAAAGGCAAATGGTATGGTGGAACGCCTGCACAGACAGCTGAAGGCAGCCATCAGGTGCCATAATACCGACCGTTGGGTTGACGTTTTGCCGTTGGTGTTGCTAGGAATTCGTTCGTCATTGAAGGAAGACCTCGGATGCAGTGCAGCAGAACTTGTTTATGGAACCACTCTCCGACTTCCAGGCCAATTCTTTGAAGAATCCCCCGTTTCAGCCCCATCTCATGAATTTGTGTCAGGTTTACGCCACGCGATGGACACCCTGAAATCCCAACCAGCAAAATGGCATGGACACAAAGCAGTTTTCATCCACCCTGAATTGGAAAAGGCTTCCCACGTTTTCCTACGTTACGATGGGATTCGCAGTGCGTTGCGGCCACCTTATGACGGCCCTTATGAAGTCAAGGAAAGACGAGACAAGACATTCAAAATTTTAGTTAGGGGCAAAGAAACATCCGTCACAATAGATCGTCTCAAACCAGCATTCACAACAAATCAGGATCCCATCCCAGGCACAGCACCGCCGCAAGAAGTCCTTTTCACCCCAAAACAGCCATGTCCATACCCTGCAGATTCCAACCAACCGCAGCACACCCCACCCCATTCACCCATCCCACCTCAACCACTAGTCGCTCCTTCTTTGGCACCATCACAGCAGATACCGCAACCACCGGACAGCAGAGCCCCATACCGCACGCGATCAGGGAGAGTTGTTCGATTCCCGGCAAAATTCGAGAGTTATCTTTGTTATTAGGGAGGGGGGTGATTTGTAGCGGTCTCCAGTTAATTCTTGTGTTTTCATTCCAGTCCTGTTTGTGACACCTGTTAGTTTGTTTACCTGAAATTTACGTTGTCAATAAAAGTTCAGTTCACGCTTGTACTTCGACTGTATCATTGCAAGCTTAAGTGCAAATTAAACTAGGTACCACAGACCTATAGACGGGCCTGCAGTGTGATTCTGTGATAAGAGATGGCGTTGTCGTCACGTCAAAAGTTTTTCGAACTTTTCTCAGCTTCCAAAAAAGATTTTTCCAATCTGAAAACGGGGATTTGCTCAGAATAAATAGATGAAGGGAACCAAAATCGAGTTTTGAGTTTCCATTTTTTTTACATTTTGAAACCATCGAATTTTGTATTATTTATGGTGTTGGGGGAAAAAATGGCAAGCCTGCATGATCAGTATGTATAACAATTGACAAATCAATCAGCAGAATTTTGATAAATACATAATTAGCAACAGAAAGCGTCGACGAATAAAACTAGCTCATTACTGTTGTTTGGTACCCAACCTTTCCCTCCCGCTCTTCTGAACCCTCTAGGTAGCATTCCGTCAACCCTTCACAGAGAAAACCAGCTAGCTTCCTAAAGAAAGTGACAGGGGAAGCAAAGTGGGCGGCAAATTACCTGAACGTTGGCAATGAACAACTAAGTACCTAGGTACTACCTAAATGTCCGCGTATCAAGATTTTCTTCCTACTTCAATGGATTGCACTGAAGCTCAAAATGTGTGAAATTTAGTTCAAAAGAGTACTACTAGTAATGAGACATTCTCATTATAAACGTGATCTAATCGTTTTTCCTATTTTTCAGGAGTATATGTAATTAATAACAATAATTACTGTATATGAAAACCGCATACTTGGAACAGCGCGGATATTAATGACTCACAGAATAACTGAAAAATTTGAAGTTCAAAAATATCTAAAAGGATTAAAAAATTGAAAAATAGTTGAAATTGGTTCTTGGAAAATTCGCCCATTAAGCTAAACTGCGTCACTGGAAGTTTATAAACGTTGTATTCATTCATTTTTCTAATGCTTCATGCCTATTATAATGTATATATTGAATATGAAAATAGCAGGTGAATTAGGAAAGTGCGCAAACACCTGTGGATTTTCACACACTTGCTGATTAAAGTTGGGATGTAGGTACCCATTAATAAACCAGACATCTAAGCAACAACATTAAAGTAGCTTTTTGGCTATAATTTTTCATGGATAACCAAGAAATCCACTATGGCGACTTGTTACGGTAAGTAGATGCTTCAAATTTTTACGCAACGGTTTACTTACCAAACTTCTCCCTTCATTTATATTTAGTGAACAAAATTTAATGTAATTATGCATAGATTATATAATTGTAAATTGCTCAATAATTTTGGTATTCTTTTTCAAAACTTGATGCAATTACTTTTTTGATCTTCATACTTCATACCTTCATTGTCTTAGGACAAATATACATGACATAGTGTTTGAAAATGTAATTGGGCTTGCCAGTTTAATTAATTAATAAATAAATAAACCAGATTGCCACTATCATTTGGCCAGTTGAGCGATAAGGAATGAAATTATAAGAAGTGAATGATAATGAATGAATCAGGTTTATTTATAGACCATCTCGGTTAGGTACTTTTCTCCTTTTCTTCTTGGCTATCCCTCAATGGCATAGATCGGCATTTCCTTGGATCGACATGTTCTGGCAATACAAATACATCAAAGAACAGGCGCAGCTTTGGCAGCATGGTTTCAGTCCAAAATGTCGGTCCCTTCTAATAGTCAAAACTTTTTTGAATTTAGGCCCCCACACAATGAAATCACAGTATTTGCGATCTGCGATTTCAAGCTGGCCCTGAATTTGGAAGAAGTAATCGTTTTTTCTTGACAAATTGCACTCTTTGTCCAAACAAAAAATTTTGAATTTTTCTACCGCCTCTTCAAATGTGTAGTTTTGCGCGGAAGATGGGCATTTGACTTCAAGGATGCCAAAATCATCAACATCACCCACATCATCCGCATTCTTCCACAACTTTATTAGGATTATCCTCAATATATTCTTTAATAGCATTGGCTTCATTTAGACAGCCGTACCGTAACGACTCGCTGGAACATTTCTTTGGGTATAACAAGCTGTCTACCAACCTTGCAGAAGGAGTAGTTTGCCGTCTCTTGCAGATCTCACCAAAATGGGAGGCAGTGAGCCGGCTCCTACGTTCCATGAACCACAGTTCATTTCCTCTTTGTCCACGGGTCAAGATTTCCAATTCGATTCTTCCTGCCTCACAAACATTCAATTTGTTTACAAGTTGGAACTCACAAGGGGGTTTCTATGGTTACGCCTGAAGGTCATTCACCTTCAGTGACTGTCACTCGTCTAGCGTGGCCTTGCGCCCCAAATTCCCGTGCGCCTTATTCCCCATTTCAGTTGTCTGTTTCCTTCGCTGCTTCTCATTATTCCTGAATTCTGATGGATTCCACATTTATAGGACATCTGGTAAAATATGCCTTGTATCCGTTTTAGGCAAAAAATATTCAAATCAGCTGGTAGTTTGACTATTTGAAATTCACCCCAATTATGTATTTTATGTTTTATGTAAAAATAAACAGCATATGACAAAACTGCAATGTTCGTGACCTGAGATACACTGAAATAATACCAAATAATTTTACATATTGAAAATCACCCGACTGGTTGCTGAGATAATCTAGGAAAACTAATACTGTTTCTGTATCTCTCTTTTCTTGACGTATCTGTCTCTCTCGCACACTTGTCGTCCCCTTTAGCCTTAGTAGCTGCTCCTCTTTATCGATTATTGTCGTCTAAGGGTACACTCAAATGGTTGCCTGAACACGAGCAGGCTCGTCAAAAATTGATTTCTTGCCTGACATCAGAGCCTGTACTTGTCATTTTTGATCCTCAAAAACCCACTGAATTACACTGCGATGCAAGTAGTTTAGGATTTGGAGCAATTTTAATCCAGTTGTATGACAAGAAACCCAGAGTTGTCGGCTATTTTAGCAAGAGAACAACGGTTAATGAGAGTCAATATCACTCTTATGAATTATTGGAGACTATTGCGCTCGTGAAAGGTATTCGTCATTTCCATGCCTACCTTCAGTATCATCCGTTCATAGCTCTTACTGATTGTAAATCTCTGAAGGAGTCTTATTTAAAACAAGAATTACACACTCGTGTACATAGGTGGTGGGCATACCTTCAAAGTTTTGATTTTAAAATAAAGTTTCGTGATGCCAAACTAATGCAACACGTCGATTTTAGGTCTCGTTACCCTTGTTCGACAGACCTCGACTCCACTCAACCTATTTTGCCCTATGAGCAGAAGATGGGTGAATCATCTAATACCTAAGTCTCGTTTAGGAAATGAACCTTCCTTGGAGACTCCATTGTTAGAATCCTCAGGAATCGACTTGCCGACTGCCACAGGTGTTCAGGCCTCCGCTACGGACCCTCAAGGCACAACCCGCATGTTCCGAGTTGATTTGACTAATTTACCCGAAGATTGGCTACTTATTTCGCAACGAATGATCCCGACATTTGTTCACTTATTGCTAAATTAGATAATGATGAACTGCCTGATGATGTCAAAAATACCTACGAAATTCGGTCTGGTGTTTTATGTAGAATTATTCAGAGGA